>CM058043.1:12511918-12648087 GCA_030169165.1 Centaurea solstitialis
TCATTTAAGTCGCTTTAAAAGCTTCACCAAAAACATTAATTAAAAGCATATGTAGTTGGATGGTTGTTTGGTCTCAATCGACTCGATTTTAATATGCACATTTAATCATAAATTATACATTTATACATATATAAATACATGATTATAAGAGTATCCACCGTGCAAGTTTTATGAAAATCCACACGATACGTTTCATGAGGTCTTAAAGAATTTGGCATGGAAGGCATGAAACACATCATTATCATATAAGGGAAAGCCTAGGGGATAACTTATTTTTTATTATAATTTTAGAAATTGGAACATTAATTTTGGTAATTTGAATGAGAATATAATGTAATTAATTTGATATCTATAATGTGTAAAGTATTTTTTAAGTCTTAATTTTGATACCTTTAATGTAATATTTCATATATTTTGATAACTTCAATTAATGTAATATTTCATATAATGTAATATGTCAAATATAAAATACCAAATGAATTGGTCCTGAAAATGTCCTAAAATACCCTGCCTTTAACTTATCTATAATTATTAACATGTGCTATTTTAGATTATTTTTCTATGGTTATTGTCATTCTTTTTGGAAGGATATCCAATACCATGGTATATTCAGCCTAATCTTTATAAATTGTGAGTATAAGAAATAAGTCAAAATAAATTTAATATGTAGAAATATTGTGCATTATGTATCTCTGAAATTGAACTTCGAATAGACTAGACATTCCATCACATTACCCGTTTCAACTACTATCTCACTACCACACCACCTTGTGGTTTAGTTATTGTCATTATCGCATATATATGTTAATTTATCATAATTTTTTATTAATATAACTTGTAATTTTTAATGATTGTTACTTGTTTAGTTTCATTAATTTAGTTACCATGTTATTGGTATGTTGCTTTAAAAAAAAAAAAATTAGTTACCATGTTATATTCATCGTTGTTTATTATTGGTACTTTAATTTGCTATTTGTGGTTTGAATTCCTTAATAAACATAATTATTAGCTATTAATTAATATAGGTGCTGGCAAAATTTACTAAATAGCCAATACCATATATTACAATAACTATTAACGAATTCGTATATTTGAAAAAAAATAAAGTAAAGTAATCATTTATATATAACTAAATATTTAGTTTTAACTACGAAGTTGTGTCGTACTGGTTAACGTTTTATGGGAAAGTCGCTTGTTAACCCTTCAACCCAAATTCGAATTCATTCCAGATTGTGGTCACATAATTTTAACTCATGTTTTAACTGTTGATAAACCTTACTGGGATTAAGTCGGGGTAAAGCCTCAAATACCCTTAAAAAATAGTTTTAAAATTATGTTAATAAGTTAACCTTTTTTTTTCTATAAAATGATGATGACATGATAAAACACAGCTCGACAAAAAAGGATAAAAAGAAAGAAAGTCACATGCATTGCATTTCAAAATTTGTATTTTGTTTTCGTACTTGATAATATATTTTACTGTCATCGTAAAAAGTTATCGTTCTCATTTGAACATTTCTCTAATATTATATATGATATAAAGATTTGTCGCCATAAGTCACGCATTGAAAAACGCTTTAACAGGGTTTAAAAGGCTTAAGGTTTAACCTTACCGCCACATCACACCTCACGCTATTTTAAACTTTGGTATATATCAATGAAATTGGTGTATTAGTGGTGGTAGAAATCTGCCATTGAAGTCTCTAATGTTTAATATCGTTTTATGTATTCACATTTTCTAGTAATATTAATAGTATTGTTTAGATATTGATATTGTTGAATGTATTTAGAAAGTATATCGAAAATAATGTTTAAATCACTATTTGCCTATGTAAAAACAAAATAGTACATATTGAACTCAATTAATGTAATACTTTGGTTTTAATATCATGTTTTAATTTGTTGTTTAAAATATGTTTTTATTAGTTTCATTTTATTATAATAGTGTTATTTGATCGTGGGTGTTTTATACAGTAATATCCAACATGTAATTGATAATTTTTGCAAAATAAACAATCAAAAGTTGAATTCTTTTTAAATTTTAAATGATTTTAACAGGGTTTTTATATCAAAGATTTTAACACTAACTATTATGAAAATATTGTATAAATTTGCCATCTAAATTAAATATAATTAAAAAAAATAATCATATATTTAACTCATTGGTGGAAGCAATTAGAATAAACATTTTTCTCCTATCAATATTGAGTTTATGAGATTTATTAAATTTAAAGATTTTTAACTTCTATGTTATCATTTCTCTTATTCTCTATTTTAGAATATTTTAGTTAAAGTATTTGTTTCAGCAAAATAATCTTTAAAATCTCCAAAAGATAGTATATGGCGGAGATGATATATAGTTGAACGATCATATGTTATAACTTATTGTTGTATCTTTATCCAGAAAGAAATTTCACTACCATTGTTTGATAAAGTAATGACTTGAAGAACATATTGAGTAATCTGATTTTCTTTTTAATTACTAGAAAAATATATGTCGTCCATTTGTAATTGTTCTTCTTCTTAATAATTTTGCGCAAGATGGTATCGATTCTTCATCACATAGTTAGGCATATTACTTTGGCATTGTTTGGTAAAAATAAGCTAGCTTATTTTTGATATACATGTTTAGATGGACAAAAGCTAGCTTACATAAGCTAGCTTTTTGATAAGATATCAAAAATAGCATTCAAGGAGCTTACGAGAGTTTTTTCTTTTTTCCTTTCGAATATACCCTTGTTATTTTCTTCTAATGACAATATTATCCATCTCTTTTTAATAAAACAAAATAAACAACTCAAACAAACCCAAAAGTGAGACAACTCTCTCACTCATGGAATTCCTATGGCCTTGTTTTAGTTAACCATTATTTGTTTTAATTATATAGTGCTAAATTTAGATAATTTTTAAATATGTCATTTTTTGTCATTTTACATTTATCAACTAGTGTTTGCGAAACGTATCTAGTTCATCAGCTAGCTTATGAGCTACCAGCTAGCTTATCAACGACTTTACCAACCATAGCCAAATTGTTAGTGTGCCTATTTCAATTTCATTAATCATTAGTTAATCCGAAACAAATGATCTAAAAATTTATGTTTGTTAGATAAAAGGGGAGAGGGGCGTCATTTCATGAGTCATGCTAAACCCATGTGATATATAGTTAAGAGTCATTCTAAATTGATGTGATAGTTTAATTGGCTCTTTTTCTATCTTTTCGTAAGGTGTTAGATTTTGGGCTAATAGCCTGATATTGTGATACCGATCCGACGTCACATGTTGGCTTACGTTTTCAACTACATCAAGCACAACCTTGAATTGGGTTTTTGTTATAACATGCAATGCCTACTTTGTAAATGAACATATTTAATCCACTTATTCACAACATATGATGATTATATATGCAAAATTAAGATTTATTGGTAAGGGAATTGTTCTAGAAACAACGAGAACAAGTAATGATAATTCGTAAAGAATGAAAAAAAAGTAGATGATGGTCGAGCACAAGAACAAAAGAATTAACATGTGATCTTTGTCGATAAAGTTGATACGAGAACTTTTTAGTGGAAAAAGTTTATCTAGGCTTTGTCTGTACTACTTCCTTGGCATTTTGGTAATTAAGATACAGTTATCAGACACTAAGCCTAGCCACATGATGCTAGCGCCTAGGATTGGACCCAAGGTAGATGAGATATTCCACCACATCCACTAGGCCTTTTGCCACTGTGCCACCACCCTTGTTGTTTTGATACAAAAAACTTTACTATTTCAAATATGAGTACAAAGGAGGAGGTACCAAAAATGGCATATACAGGGCGCTTGGTTGGGTATTGCAGGGTAAGGAATGAAATGATACTGGAATCATTCATGCAGATTTATTAATTTCCATTCCTGACCAAATTGGAAGGAGGGAGGGGGGGATGAACTTTTTTTTTTCTACTTACTTTTTTTTCCCCATATGTTGTTTCATTTCTTGATGTTAAATGGAACATTTTTTATATTTTGAAGTTGGAGAAAAATATTTTTGTAATATGAAACAATTTTTCATTGATTATATTGGGTTAACCAAGCAACATCAATGCAATGTTTATTTCTATTCCTATTCTCCTGCATTCCCATTTTCATTCTCATTCTCATTCCCTAAATTGAACCAAGCACAGGTTTAGTTCTTCACAATCCAATGTCAATACATGTAACAACCCGCAATTTCACATAACATATAACACAAAATTTACATACCATATTATTAATACACATTGGCTCTCATTCTACAAAATTATACAATTGTTTGAAAGTTGCAACAAATTTTTTGCTACACTGTTTATCATACAAAAAGAAAAAAACTTCAATTATCATGAAGATCGAAGGCAGGCTTCCTAATATTCCTCGACAAGCTTCATACATAAAACATGCAAATAGACAGCCTCATACTTTTCCCTTCCTTTACCTTCTAGCTAACAATGCCTTGAAATGCCTTGAAATGCATATAGTCTAGTGAATAAATCTCTGTTAATGCTATAATGAAATAAAAGCGATCCATATAAAATCTTTTAAATAAGCAGTGACATACTAGGCTCGCAAAACTATATCCCAATCAATCATATAGTATTATAGTTGGCACTTAGGTCATTAGTGCACCCTTTGGAACTACTTCCTAATTAGTTATAAAGTTAGCACTTCGGCACAACCCCATTGTAACAATACCTTAAAACAATTAACAATAACAATAACAATATACCAATAATGTATAATTTCAGAGCTGTGATAAAATATGCATTTTAGCTGAAAAATGTAGCAAAAAAACTCATTATTACATTGTATACGAAGATATAAAGCTTAAACGTTGTGAAGATCGAAATTGGACAAAGTAATGATTTAACGCATTCCAAGACATTAAGTAACCTCTAACAAAACCTAAACAATACCTAGCTCGCAATAAAAGGAGCCTTGACAAAGTTGACCCTAGCTCATCCATGTCAGTTTCATCGCTAAAGAGGACTCTTGGTAAAAGGTAAACTTGGTGGGGGTCTTTTTCTGTCTTGCAAAAATCGTTCATACGCATGATCAATCGTTTATTTTTCGACCAAATGGCCTAATCTTCATGGTATCCAAGTACCAAGAGGGACCGGATTAATTCATTTGTGTCACACCTATATACAGTGTGCAAGAAAATGGTTGAAACGATTCCTTCATTTTTAATAAATTATTTTAACATTCCTTTCTTAAATTAGTTGTAACATTTAGCCGGACCACTAAGCATTAAGCAAGCAACTTCATGCTTAAAATACCAATTTTAGTTTGGGGAAGCCGATTTAATTGAACCATCGGTATGGAGAAGCCGATTTAATTGAACTCGATGGTAGCACAGTGGTGTTGCCGATGCTACCCGAATTGAAGAACCCGACGAAGCCGATACCCCATCGGCTTACCCATTAAGGATGGTCTAATAGTGTTAGACCATCAGCATCCAACCCCTCCAACGCCTTTTTTTCTATTGCCACATCATCATCACATCACTTTTCTCCTCCATCCCCCTAAACTTCACATCATTACCCCTTAACCATCCCATTTTAAAAAGCAAAAAGAATTTTTTTTAAAAACAAAATCAATAGCCAGCCAGCCTAATTTGAGCATGGTCATGAACCAGCCATCTCAACCAGCCCTTTACGTGATGGTGTTGGCTAGCCAGACCAGCTGGTCAAGCTAGCACCCACGCAGCATCAACCAGCAGGTTAGATGCAGTTGGTCATAGCAGACGCGCGCGTGACCTAATTAAGACCTTGGTGTGTGCCATACAATAAAATCACAGCATTATTATACTTCAATTTAGGTTAAACTTGTAGAAAGAAGTATTTGATTCATGCCAACAAAAATGAAAAAGATCATCCACAGTTTGAATTAATCATCAAAGACAAAATAAAATGTTCATACAAATTGCAATAAACTGAAGAAATTAGAACAAAACAACAAACATTAATTTTTCTCAAAACACATCAAAAGTTGGGATTTAACTTCTTCAATTGATGCTCAAGTCCAATGCTCAATACCGACGAAGATCGCATGGATGCTTTCAGCATCCTTAAACCCTGAAAAAACAACAAATTAAGTAAATTGTAAAACAAGGAAGACAAACCAAAAATACAGAAGATATCATAATGAAAAAAAAAAACAGTTATACATGTTTAGATGACATACCTCTTCCAAGCCAATGCTAACTTTATGTTTCTCAATATCATTAAGAGGAACTTTTAACATCTTCAGAACTTCCATTGTTGAAACAGACGAACAAGGAATGATGACCAAGTCATCTGTCACCATAAACATTCCCGAATGCTTAAACAGTTCCCCATTAACCTTTGGATTATTAAGAGCGGTCCTACGACCTTCGCCTTTGAAAGACAAGAAACAAGAATCCCACCAATTGTGTGTAACATTTGCAGGTAAAACCATATCAATTGGACAATAATCATCTCCTTTTAAAGGAAAAAAATGGTTTTTTGTTTTATGTGTATACCCAAAATGAGGTGCAAGTAAGATATCCTTGACTGCCTGTGATGTAAGATATCTTGCAGCACTTAAAGTGGAGATGCTTCTATAAAGATTGTCCATACAGACAAAAGAAGAAGAACCATTCATCAACTTTCCAATTAAAGCTCCTAATGATATTGCTAGGAATCCAAAAACAAAGTCAACAAAATCTTCTTCTGCCTCTGCAAATAAGAGCTTTCCAGTTGACTTTTGTAAAGAAACATGCAAAAACATCTTTGGATCACTTGAAGAAACTCCCTTTTTAATTGAAGTAGACTGGACATGCTTACTTTGCCCAAGATGAACTAAACCAGGGAAAGGATGGGTTTTATGCAGAACCAGATAGCTTAATGGGGAACTGAATGATAGCGCAAATCTTAAAAGATCAAGAATCTGAAAACAAAAAATATATAAGAGACAACAATGTATCAGAAAAGTTGGAATAAAATGGTTTAGAGTACATTTTAAAGTATTTTATAAACAATCAAATACATTTTAATGTATCAAACCATGTCTAGGTCAGTGGTATGGCATCATCCTGGGGTTATTGGATGGTATCCCTGACTACCCAGGTTCAAATTAACCCAATCATTGGAGATATCCATATCATGAGTCTGCCACATAGGGGAATCCTTAATAGGCTTAGGTCGTTGTAACACCTTAGGCATATCCCATATCGGCCGTGGACATGAGTGATGTTGGTTGTTATAACTTATAAGTAATATGATGGTCTTCCTAACAACAACGTGTTTTGGGGCCTAATGCACAGTAGGTTCTTCGAACGCTGCAGTTAAGTGTGCTAAAATAGGAGTAGTACCAGGATGGGCAACCTCCGGGGAAATCCTCATCAGGTCGCCAAAAACAATGACGTAAGTCGGTCAAAGCAGACAATATTGTTGTTGAGGTATGCGGGATGTTATAGTCTGGTCGGGTGCCTCTGTGAGCCCAGATACCCTGGGCACGTGTGTGTATGTGTTTATTTGCCATTCAAACAAAAAAATATTACCTGTTCACGACCAATATCAACCGATCTCTCTTCTAAAAAACTCGTGTCAGTGACTCCAACATCACTAAGCAATTGAATGCAACATCCCGGTGTATATGGCATAACACAAAGATCATCCGTTACAATAAAAGTTGTAACATCAGAAACAAACACTCCACCGCTGACGCTGTTATCATCTACGCTACTGGTCTCCCGCTTCATGAATCGAATTTCCACATTCATTAACTTCCCACAATACATGCATCTTGCAGAATCACAGGCAGCAAGTTTACACGCACTTTGGCAATTCCAATTGTTACATATAAAGTATTTCGTGAGCACTGTTTCATCTATGTTCAGCTTAAGCTTTCTGCAGTGATCATATGCTGAACTTAACGGATTAAGAAGCATAATTTTGCATTCTTCAGAACATAGGTATTTGACAGGAAGATTATTCAGAACTTGGAACAAATTGTTTAAACTGCCAAACACCTCAAACTTTTCATCATCTTTTTGTTCCCCCAAGAGTCTGATAATTGCAGCAATGGGCAATGTCATGAAGCTGAATAGAACGTCGACGAAATTGTGGTCAGCTATGGCATATACCACCCTATCTTTCTCTGTGTCAACTAGTACTTTTATAGTGACGTTGGCTTCGTTTGCTGTTGTAGATGCCATGAATCTTGAACCCAAATCAAGATCAGATGGCTAGATTTTTGTAGTATAGCTATATATATATATATATATATATGTTTCTTGTAAGAAGATTGTTTTTTTCTTTTTTTTTTTTACTTCTTGAAATATGATATGGAAGTATAGCAGTATATATGTTTCTTATTTATACATTCATATGTGGATACGAAGAGGTGTTAATAACGTATTTAATATTTATGGTAAATATGATACGCTGGAATTAGTAGGGTTTAATTACCGCTTCATATTTCAATGAGTGTAAATTGAATGAACGTTGAAACTAAACAAATTTGGGGTTCAAAATTTTGTATATTTTTCCAAGAAGAGAAAACCGAGAAAATAAGTTGAGATCTTGAGTTAATATCTTTTTTTTAAATCATCTTTAAAATGAAGAAAGTGGTAAGGATAAAAGTTTTTTCTACATTTATTAAAATAAGAGTAAATTACAAAATATATTTAAATATTTAAAAAATTATGTATAATAAATACATAATTAGTGCAGTAGTATTTTCTTGATATATATATAAATAAATATGTATTTGTATTAATTTTATTGTATTTATTTCAATAAATAAAAATATAAATAATATAAAGTTAAAACTGGCGGAACCCTGAAAATTTTGAAAAAACTTGAATGAAGTTTTTCACATAGTGAAAATATGTAAAAGTTTTTAAGTTGTTGATGTGTCAATGATGCGTAAGAAAAAAGTTGTAAAACAGCTGGGTAAAAAACCCATACATTACGGATGCTCTTAGATAATACAAAATTAACAAAATTCTGATCTTTTAATATATACTTTAATTCAAAAAGAAATCAACTTTTTAAATTTTCCTTTTCTAAAGTGTACACCGATAGATGGCATGGAAATAAACAAGGAGGAGGTCGCATGGGCAAGTCAAATCAGCACGTGAAGGGGGTAGGAGAGAGTTAAAGAAGTCAGACTCTCGGAGTCCGATTTCTTTTGTTTTCATTTAGAGTGCAAGAAGTCAAATGGAGAAGACACGTGTCGTACATTAGGAAAGGAATCGGACTCTCTGAGAGTCGGATTACACTAAATATGAAAACCCAAAAAAACTTCACCTAGTTTTGAAAATTTATTTGAGAATTGTATTAAAAGTGCAATTTTTTCCCCAAATCAAGAAGAGATGGCTAGATCTTTGTAGTATAGCAGTATATATATGTTTCTTTTAAGAAGATTGTTTTTTTTTACTTCTTGAAATATGATATGGAAGTGGGGCGGTATATATGTTTCTTGTTTAAGCTTTGATATGTGGAAATGAAGAGACGTTCATTACGTGGGTATTTAATATTTTTTGGTAAATGAATTTTGTGATATGGTTGGAATTCTTTAATTACCGCTTCATGTTTCCATATGATAATGAGAAAATCGAGTGAACTTTTTGGTGTAAATTGAATGAATGTTGAAACAAAATCAAATTTTGGGTTTAGAATTTTCTATATTTTTCTAAGAGGAGAAAATGGAGAAAATGGAGAAAATGATAGTTAATATTAAGATTTTGAGTTAATATCTTGTTTCATCAGCGTTTTTAAAAACTTCTTCAAAATGGAAAAAGTACGAAATCTTCAATAGCATTTTCAAAATAGTTCTAGACCACAGGTTGGACCGGTCTGCTCAATTTGCCTATTTTTCAAAACAAACGAAGCCACTTAAATTGTCAAAATTGTCCAATTTGAATTGTCCTCGGGTTTTTCCTAATACCCCTACGTTTGATATTGTCTAAAATTCTATTAAGCTATCTTATTATATAAAAATAAATTTTAGATTTTAATAATTAAAAACAAGAGATATATCGTATGTAATCATGGGTGTGTTTAAACTTCCAATGAGAACTTGAGTTAATTAAGAGAACCCTTGAATTCACCTTAAAGATGAAATGCACCAAGACTAATTCCTTATCAAATACAATTAATGAAATAAGTTCAAATAAAAATAAGGAAAATATAGAATCTTACACAATTTTTTGTGAAAAAGATTTTATGAAAAAGCTTACATAAATTTTTGTGCATAAACCTTTCTAGAAAAAGATTTTATGAAATTCTCTTTTAAGTTATTTCCAGGAAATTTTGAAGAGTAAAGTACATTCCTAGTGCTGTGAATTTGTTGATATTTTGAATATTGTCCCTAAAATACGTTATTAGATTGGTAGTTTCTATGGTATGCAAAAACGCACACACATCAGGTCCCTCCTTAAACGAAATAAAAAAGATTTTGTTAATCTTGTTAAGGCAGAGGATCTTTAGTCTTTTTCCCTTTATTTTTTTCTATTAATTTGACACCTAACCCCACCCCACCCATGGCACCCAATAGACATTTCGTTTTCTTTCATCTGCAGCTTTTTTTTTTGAACAGCAAAACGGAACCAAGAGGAAGAGCTTCGGCATGGCCATCCCCTAACCCCCAACTTTTATTTGGCCATCCTTTATGGTACCTGTCATACCCTTCATACCTGCTGCCACATCAGCTGCTACATCAGCTTTACCACTACCCTACCAACTTCATACCTTTCATCCACTATGGTACCTCATACCCCTCATTAATTAATTGATTAAAAAAAAGAAAAAAAAAAGATAGAGAGAGAGAAGAGACCGGTGTGGCAGCACCGAAGGGGAGGGTACCGGTCCACTTACCGGTCACCCACAATGGTGTGCATCGGTCGGTAAGGGGGTACCGGCCCTTCCTACCGGACCATAAAGGATGGCCTTTTGTCATCTTCACCTATCTCCCTTATCTCTTTGGTGAAACCCAACATCACCTCCAAACGGCGATCGAAGGAGGCGTCGAAGACACTAATCGGAGAAAGGTCAATGACGAGGACAATACGAATCATGAGCTTACTTGGAAACCTAAAAGCTATGGTTATTAGGTATACAAAATATGAAGAGAGATAGAGATGGTAGGAGTAAGGCAATGGTGTTGCAAGTTTTAAAGAGGGAACGAAGATGCAATCGTCATTTGGAACCACTTGAGACTCGTGCCTTTAATGATTCCTCCATCATCGTCCCTTTCTCATCTACTTATCCTTCATTGACAACAACTGATTTCCGCTAGAAATTGTGGCTCTACAAAAGTGTAGTCATCGATGACCAATCGAGATTTTATTTGTAGACTGATTTGAGATTTTTGCTGCTTACGAACAACCTTCTACAATGGATTTTGAGATCCTCTCAACTCTTCTACATTTGCTTACTCTTCACAATCATCTGAATCAAGTCCGATCATGCTCAATCTCCTTAAGGAGGGGCTGGATTATTATTGTTCTAACCCAGCTTTATTATTATTCTCATGTCACACACTATAAATCATTATAGGTTCCATCTGCTTTAAATCTTATAGTGCTAGCACAAGTTTGACCTAATTGATAAAACCTTGTGTGTTGCCATTCAATAAAATCACAGTATTGTTAATCATTCAGTTTAGAATGTTGAACTTGTAGCATAAGTATTTGATCCATGCCAACCAAAAATGAAAAAGATCACCCACAGTTTGAAATATAATCAACAAAGACAAAATATAATGTTCATACAAACTAAAATAAACTGAAGAAATTAGAGCAAACAACAAACATTAACTTTTCACAAAAACACATCAAAAGTTTGGATTCAACTTCTTCAATTGATGCTCAAGTCCGATGCTCAATACCGACGAAAATTGCATGGAGGCTCTCAGCATCCTTAAACCCTGCACAACAAACTAGCTAATTGTAAAACAACAAAGATAACGAAAAAATAGTTATACATGTTAAGATGCCATATATACCTCTTCCAAGCCAACACTAACTTTATGTTTCTCGATATCATTAAGAGGAACTTTCAACTTCTTGAGGATATCCATAGTTGAAACAAACGAACATGGGGTGATGACCAAGTCATCTGTCACCATATACATTTCGGAATGCTTAAACAGCTCCCCATTAACCCTTGGATCATTAAGAGAGGTCCTACGGCCTTCACCTTTGAAAGTCAAGAAACATGAATCCCACCAATCTTGTGTATCCCTTGGAGTAAAACCATATCAATTGAAGAATAAATAGCCCATTTCAAAGGAAACAAATGGTTTTTTGTTCTATATCTATGTCCAAAATGAGGGGCAAGTAAGACATCCTTGATTGCCTGTGATGTAAGATATCTTGCAGCACTTAAAGTGGAGATGCTTCTATAAAGATTGTCCATACAGACCAAAGAAGAAGAACCATTCATCAACCTACCAATTAAAGCTCCAAAAGATATTGCTAAAAAACCAAAAACAAAGTCAACAAAATCTTCTTCTGCCTCTGCAAATAAGAGCTTTCCAGTTGACTTTTGCAAAGAAACTTGCAAAAACATCTTTGGATCACTTGAAGGAACTTCCATTTTGATTGAAGTAGAATGATTAAGTTTAACTAAATCTTCCCGGGTTTTACGCAGAACCAAATAGGTTAATGGGGAACCGCATGATAGTGCAAATCTTAAAAGTTCAAGAATCTGAAAATAGAAAAGTGCATATAAAACAGCAATCTGTCAAAAAATTAAAGATGGAAAAACAAAAATGTTTACAGAGTATTTATAATGAATCAAATATTACCTGTTCCTGGCCAATATCAACCGATCTCTCTTCTAAAAAACTCATGTCAGTGACTCCAGCATCTCTAAGCAATTGAATGCAACATCCCGGTGTATATGGCATAACACAAAGATCGTCGGTAACAATAAAAGTTGAAATATCAGAAACAAACACACCGTTGCTATCGCCATTATCATCAGCTCTACTGGTCTCATTCTCATACTTGAATCCGACTTCCCGATTCATCAACTTCCCACAATTAATGCATCTTGTAGAATTACAAGCACTGAGTTTAAAACTTAAACGATTGCACTCCCATTCGTTACATATAAAGTATTTCGTGAGAACTGTGTCGTCTATGTTCAGTTTAAGCTTTCTGCAGTGCTCATATGCTGAACTTATCGGATTAAGAAGCATCATTTTGCTTTCTTCAGAGAATAGGTATTTGACAGGAAGATTATTTAGACTTTGGGACAAATTGTTTAAGCTGCCAAACACATCAAAGTTTTCATCATATTTTCCCCCCAAGAGTCTGATAATTGCACCGATGGGAAATGTCATGAAGCTGAATAGAACGTCAACGAAATTGTGGTCGGCTATGGCATATACCACTCTATCTTTCTCTGTGTCAACTAGTACTTTTATTGAGACATTGGCTTCGGTTGCCATTGTAGAAGCCATGAATCTTGAAACCTAATCAGGAAGAGATGAATGATCTTTTTGGTATACCAGTATGTTTCTTGTAACCTAATCAAGAAGATTGTTTTCTTGAAATATGATATGGATATATGGAATATGGGGGTGCTTATTTGAAAGTGCTTATGACTTATCTCCTTCTTGGAGAAGCCATAAGCTATTTTTAAGGTGTTTGGATGTGCTTATTTGCTTTCTGGAAAAGTCAATAAGGAGTGTTTTAGGAAGCTGGTTTTTTTTTTTTTACTTATTGGGGAAGCAAATAAAGAGACAAACACTTTTGCTGATAAGCACTCCCAAACACCTCCTTAAACTTGGGTTAATTTCATGTATGCCCTTGTTAAAACTCAAAATATCATATTTACCCAACCTAAACTATAAATAACATATATACCCTTCCTAACCTATCAAAATATTACATTTACCCAAATATCAACCTTTATCAATCACACACACACACACATATATATATAGGACACAGAGGAAAGTTCAATCGTGAACCACTTTTTGGTTGTGAACGTGAGGACAGCCGAGAGCGCGACACGTGGCGGAGACTAGTCAATAAAGACGGCTTTGAGTGAGGTCCCCCCCTTTAATTCAATGCCCTCCCATGAATCGCGCCTAGTCATCCGCCATGGACCTGACATGGCACCTAGTCATCCGCCATGTGTCGTGCTCTCGGCTGTCCTCTTGTTCACAACAAAAAAGTGGTTCACATTTGAACCTGCCCCTATAGACACATACATACATATATAAAAATTATAGTTTGGGTGGTTTCTGGAGTCTTCTTTCATACTAGCATCAGCATGTACCGTACAACCAACTAAAGCACCATTCTTTTTTTTGGCATAGTTAATCTCAAAGTATTCTCCAAAACCCCATATAAACACCAATGTTATTATATGAATTCTCCAAATAAATCTCACACTTGGTGAACTTTCAGATGAACACCAATGTTATTACAATGGAGTAATTTACATAAACACCAAATAAATTTCACAAATAAATCGAACATAAACAGAGTGTTTAACTTACAGAAAGAATTTTAACATGGAGAACTCAGGAAGGAGGGCATTTCGAATCGATTTATGAAGAAGAACACGTACCTTCAACGAGAAGAGGTGGCCGGCGATGGGAAGACGTGGCCGGCGACGAGCAGAGTTGGGCGACGGGAGGAGGTGACGGCTAGGGTTTGCAATTTGGGCGCGAAAGAGAAACAATGAGGCTGATTTTTGTTTTGAACGCATCCTTAAACAAATATACTGGCACAAGTTGCCGATAAAGTAGCTGATAGCTGATTAGCTAGCTGGTGATTAATAAGTTTGCTAGTAGCTAACTAGCTGATAAGCTAGCTAGTGATTGATAAGCTAGTTTATAAACAAATTATGTTTGACAAAACTAGTTTACGAGCATGTAAAATGACCAAAAAATGTATATTTAAATTTAATATTTAATATTAATAAGGGTATAATTGAAAAAAGCTATTATAACCTACTTAGGCATCGTTTGGTAAAAATAAGGTAGCTTATAAGTTAGCTTATAAGTCACCTTATAAGTCAGGTACGTGTTTGGATGGACCATAAGCTGACTTATAAGTTAGCTTATAAGCTAGCTTTTTGAAAAGCTACTTTGAGTAGCGTTTTGGTGACTTATTGTAATTATGACAATTATTATCTTTTTTATTCCAAATATACCCTTCTACTTTCTACATTACTAATTTTCAAGTATGTCTTTTATTGTCCTTTTACAGTCACAAGCTATCTTATCAGCTAGTTTTTGCCAAACGTAACTTATTCATCAGCTACCTTATCAGTCACCAGCTACCTTATCAGTCATCAGCTACCTTATCAGTCATAAGTTACCTTATCAGTCATAAGCTACCTTATCAGCTAGTTTGCCAAACATAGCCTTAAAGTAGTGTTTCAAAAAGTTAGCTTATAAGCTAGTTTCTGGTACATGTGTGAATGGACTGGCTTATAAGAGCATCTCCAACAGTTTCCCTATAATTTCTTCAAAATGGAGAATCAAAACTCAAAATCTCTAAGGTAGCGTTTGGTACGCAGACTAGATAGGACAGGACTGGACAGGACAGGACTGGACGGGACGGGACAGGACAGGACAGAACTGTCTGTTCTACGTTTGGTACAACAAAAATAGAGCTGGACAACACAGAACAAAACTGTCAAAATGACAAGATTACCCCTAATATTTTTTCTTATATAAAATTAATAAATGATATATGATTTTACTAATAAAAACTATAATACATTACATAAATCATAACTTTTAATTTTTATTAATTTAAAATGCATTTAGAAAAAGAATAAACAATAAGAAAAAGTATAATTAAATAACCCCTTCCCCATTTGGTTTACCCAGATTAGTTTTAGGCGTAGTAGGGTTCTTTCTTCTTCTTCTTCTTACGCCGCCTATTTTATCATCCATTTTCTTCTTTGCTTCTTCTTCCAGCATCAACCATTTTCTTCTCTGCTTCTTCTTCGATCAAAACAAGATCTGGAAGTTGAGGACGTGTTCAGTTTGAGAATTCATATCCATTTGTAGGAAGGTAAAGTTCGATAAATTATAGGAGCATATGTAAAGATCGATTAATTTGCAGGTGGGAAATTGATCGATTTGATGGAGGATATAAGGAGTGCGATTTTGGAGGAGTGCTAAAGATCGATTTTGGAAGATTTGGGTTTCACAAGTTTGTGTTATAGAGGGTAAATAAGTCATTTTTAGGTTAGTCCCATGTTGTTCCATGTGTTTTGATGGAACAAAAATTGTCTGATTTTGTCCCATGAAATTGGGTTTTAGTCCCACCTTGTTCTACCTTGACCTTGTCCCATGTCATGCCAAACATGGGACAAAAAAAATTTGTCCCGTCCCGTCCCATGGAGTCTGCGTACCAAACGCACCCTAAAAGAAAATTGCATTCATCTCCAACAGCTTCCCCATTTTGGAGAAATCAACATTGATTATAATAATAAAATATTACACCTACCCATTTAAAAAATATTTTTTTTCTTAAAATTTTTATTTTCAAGATTTTCTATTGGTTCTTTTAAATTTTAATCATTTTTGGGGTTATCTCCATATTTGGAGAAAACCTTCTTCTCTTTCCTACTTTCTCCATTTTGGAGAAAGAAATGGGGAATCTGTTGGAGCTTATTTTAAGCTGAAATCTCCATTTTTCTTTATTTTCCCCATTTTAGGGAAGCTGTTGGAGATGCTCTAAGCTAGCTCATTTTTGTCAAACACAGCCAAAATGTCTGAATGGGGGATTTGGAAGGAAAACTAAAAACTTGTGTTCTCGAGTTTAATTTAACGAAAAAAATGAATGGATTTGGAAGGGAGTTAAGCTTATTTTTCTTTAAATCTTATTATTCAAAAAATGATAGGATTTGGAAAGAAATGAATAGATTCCTCTTTCCTTTCCTAAAAAAATATTAAAAGTTAAATAAAAAATAATTATTTAAAAGTTAAATAGGTTCGTATGTCTCAGGTTATTTCTTCTTAAAATAATAGAAATTTATTTTAAACATTAAAATCATTATTCCAACTTATAGTCTAATTTAAAAGCAACTTAATTGCTTTCAATGTTTTTAAGATTATCCGCTGGCATCATAGATTTTTTTTTTTCATTTTTAAAATAGATACAAAAATAATTATTTAATAGCTAATACATATGTATTTCACCTATTCTCACTAAACCGGCCTAAACTCAGCTGTGAAAACTGCTACGAGACATGGTTGTAGACTAACTGTAGCGCGGCAGCAGGACTGTCTCGAGCAAACTATATCAAACACACGAATACTATTCTTAAAAACACGAGGTAAAAAAAATCCAAAACAAGGTAAAAAGCGAAACCTTCACAGCGCAAATGTTGTGAAGATAACAAATAAATAATGCGAACCTTTACAGCAGAAATTCTGCGAAGATGTAAAAAAATCGAACTTTTACATCCAAACACATCGTGAACGTAACATTTACATTGTTTTTACTATGAATGTTGAATTTTTTTTTTACCTTCACAGTGTTTCGATGTGAAGTTTCAAGTAAAAGATTTTGGTCTCACCGGTCTCACGAAAACAGTTTGATCTCACGTGAACCTGACCCTCACCTGAAGAAGACCAAAAGAGCATATTCAAATTTAAAAAGAAATCCCCACAAATAATCAATTTCTATTTCATTTCATAGTCAACATTTAAACTCATTTTCCGTTTAACTAAGAGCTTCTCTAAAATTTCTCCAAAATGGAGAACTAAGAGCATGCACAGTGGTGCCTGGTGGAACCTCCAAGAACCTTAATTACCATTTTTTCTCTTGCCACGTCATTGTCATCTCAACAAACTAAGAACATCTTAAAATTCTTCGATAGAGATTCTTACAAAAACCTCACTTTCTTTTTTTATTTATAATATAATTTTTATTTATGTAAAGTATTATATAACAAAAAAACTATTATAAGAACCTGAGTTCTTGTTCAAGCACCTGGGTTCCAATAAGAACTTGTGATTGGGCAAGAACCTTTGTCCCACAGTAGAGATACTTATAAAAACTCCAAGAAAAACCTCAGAAAGAACCTCCATTGTGAATGCTCTAAAAGTCAAAATCTGGCACATGAAGTGATAATAAAAAGTGCAAAATGAGGCTGTTATAAGAACCTCCATTGCAGATGCTCGTGTAAGCAAAAACTAAAAATCTCCATAGTGATTGAATCTCACTTCGACAAGACAGGCATATATTGTTATTGTCCCAAGGTGTCAAGAGGGAGTTAGACGAGTACAAATTGCATGCTCTAGAGTCGTAGATATTCGATTAGGATACCATTTAAGAATATGAAAGGCCTTCATATTACTCTCCAAATCTTGATGAGAGAAAGAAAAGGTCCAACAAATAAAAGGGAAACATGATCTAAACCTACATGATGGATTTTCAAAAATCAATGCCATTGTAGTAGGAAGTATTCGATTCATGGCAACTAAAAATGAAAAAGATCAATAGTTTGAATAAATCATTAAAAGACAATATAATGTTCATTCAAATTAAAACAAACTAAAGAAATTAGAGCAAAACAACATATTTTAATTTTTTTCGAAACACATCGATCGAAAGTTTGGATTTAACTTCTTCAATTGATGCTCAAGTCCAATGCTCAATACCGACGAAGATCGCAGGGATGCTTTCAGCATCCTTAAACCCTGAACAATAAACTAGCAAATTGTAAAACAAGGAAGATAAATGAAAGCATACAAAGATATATAGCATACCGAAAAAAATAGTTATACATGTTAAGATGTCATACCTCTTCCAAGCCAACGCTAACTTTATGTTTCTCGATATCATTAACAGGAACTTTCAACCTTTTCAGGATATCCATCGTTGAAACAGACGAACATGGAGTGATAACCAAGTCATTTGCGACAATAAACATTCCCGAATGCTTAAAGAGTTCCCCATTAACCCTTGGATCATTAATACGACCGCCGCTCTTACCTCCTTTATCTTTAAAAGTCAAGAAACAAGAACCCCACAATTTTTGTATCTCATTTTCAGGTAAAACCATATCAGTTGGACAATAAGCAACCTCTTGTGAAGGAAAAATATGTTTTTTGGTTTTATATTATGCCTATTTTGAGGGGAAGTAAGATATGCTTTACAGCCTCTGATGTAAGACATTTTGTGGTAGTGGAAATGCTTCTATAAAGATTGTCCATACAGACTAAAGAAGAAGAACCATTCATCAAGTTACCAGTTAAAGTTCCTAAAGATATTGCTAAAAAACCAAAAACAAAGTCAATAAAATCTTCTTCTGCCTCTGCAAATAAAAGCTTTCCAGTTGACTTTTGCAAAGAAACTTGTAAAAACATCTTTGGATCACTTGAAGAAACTTCCTTTTCGATTGAAGTAACTTGATCGATTTTTTGTTCAAGATGAACTAAACCATGGAAAGGTCGGGGTTTACGCAAAACCAAATAGGTTAATGGGGAACTGAACGATAGCGCAAATCTTAAAAGATCAAGAATCTGAAAATACAAAAAAGAAAATAAAACAACAACATATCAGAATAGTTTGAAACAACAAAATGTTTAAAGTACATTTTATAATCAATCAAAAATTACCTGTTCACGGCCGATATCAACTGATCTCTCTTCTAAAAAACTGGTGTCAGTGACTCCAACATCCCTAAGCAATTGAATGCAACATCCCGGTGTATATGGCATAACAGAAAGATCATCGGTTACAATATAAGTTGTAATATCAGAAACAAATACACCGTTGCTAATGTTATTATTAGTAGCGTTACTAGTCTTATGTTTGAATCGGACTTCCCGATTCATTAACTTGCCACAATCCATGCATCTTGCAGAATTACAAGCACTAAGTCTACGATTAGTATATGTCCGACGATTGCATTTCCAAGTGTTACATGTAAAGTATTTAGTGAGCAATGTTTCATCTATGTTCAGCTTAAGCTTACTGCAGTAATTATATGCTGAACTTATCGGATTAAGAAGCATAACTTTGCATTCTTCAGAGAATAGGTAATTGACAGGAAGATTGATTAGACTTTGGAACAAATTGTTTAAGCTCCCAAACACCGCAAACTTTTCATTGTCTTGTTTTCGGAAGAGTCTGACAATTGCACCGATGGGCAATGTCGTGAAGCTGAATAGAACGTCAACGAAATTGTGGTCAGCTATGGCATATACCACTCTATCTTTCTTTGTGTCAACTAGTACTTTTATGGAGACGTTGGCTTCGTCTACCGTTGTAAAAGCCATGAATCTTGAAACCCTAATGAAGAAAAGATGGCTAGATCTTTAAGTATAGCAGTATGTTTCATGTAATTAATCAAGAAGATTGTTTTTCTTTTCCTTCTTGAAATATGATATGTGGAAATGAAGAGGCATTCATCACATAGGTATTTATTGGTAAACTAATTCTGTTATGTCTTCGAATTTGTAGGGTTTACCACTTCATTTCCATATGACTATGACAAAATCAAGAGAACTTATCGGTATAAATTGAAGGGTACATTGCGTGAAAAGGTAACATACTTTGTTCTTATTTCTATTTTGATAACATACTTTAAAACCTTTTAATTTGGTACATAAAATGAAGAGAAAATTATTTATATAGCCATTTCAAAAATCTTGATTCACCTCCTAGCCATTCTCTCACACCGTTTCACCATTTAACCCAAACCGTCGCCCCACAAACCGTAGCCTCGGGCGACGGTTTCATATTTACACAAACGCCCCCTTGCAAGATTCCAATATGTACCCCTTGGCCCCTTAAATATGAAACCGTCGCCCGGGGCTACGGTTTGTGGAGCGACGGTTGTGTAAATATGGCCGGAAAAGGGAGTAGATGGCCGGAAACTTCATAGTCGCCCGGGGCTACGGTTTGTGGGGCGACGGTTTGGGTTAAATGGTGAAACGGTGTGGGAGAATGGCTAGGAGGTGAATCAAGATTTTTGAAATGGCTATATAAATAATTTTCTCTAAAATGAATAGGTTTAAGCATTTAAGTATCTAGATGACATGTTTAACCCTTAACTAGTTACCTTGCTAACATGACTAAGGCCATCCACTGTCGACCCACTGCAACCCAATGGTTTCAACTGCCACATCAGCGCCACATCAGCTTTCCACTATATTACCTAAAACTACCCAATTCATCCACTGTCGACCCAATACCCAACTCAATCTTATACACACTTTTAAAAAAAAAAACAAAAAAAAAAAAGAAAGAGGAGAGAGATAGAGAGAAAGAAGAGAGAGAAAGTGGGTAGGGGGGGTGGGGGTGGGGGAGGTTTGGCGTCGGCTTGGAGAAACCGAGCGTAAGGAACCCGATCATGACCGCGGCGGTGTTCATTGTTTAAGCCGACGGGTTGATGAAACCCGATGGCAAACCGAAGGCCGCAGTGGATGGCCTAATGACGTAGCTTACAAATCAATATTATTAGGGGGTGTGGCTAGTGATATGAATTTAAATGTAAAAAACAAAAATAAAAACATTATTTGTGGGTGTGGCTAGTGATATGGATTTACTTTCTTTCCAGTTTAAGGGTGCTACTATACACCCACCACCACCACCCACAAAAACCTAAAATCTAAACTTTCAAATCATAAACCACTTTGAAACAAAACCCTAAAATTTAAACCAAATAATCAAAAATCCTAAATCAATGATGGATTTACACATGTAGAAAGACGAAGCAGATCATATGGCAGACGATGATGTGTGGTTGCCAACGATTCTGCTTTGTCTCCGGCGTCGTTTCTCCAGTGAAGATAAGAGACAAAGAGTTTGATGTCGGTGGGTATAAGATGATGGTGGGTTAACTAATCTCATGTAAATAAACCATTTTTATGCTTCAGTTGGAAAAAATCATTGGAAAAAACCCAAATTACAAGGGGGTTACAAAAAGCAAGGTGCGATGTAAACGAGAGGGTAGATTCGACGTTGGTCTGATGTAGACGAGGGGGTGGAACCAGGCAGTAATGGTAGAAAAGGAATGGGGAAGAAGAAGAAGATTGGGTTTGCGTCGAAGATGAAGTCGCCGGACGAGATTTCGTAGGTGAATACGACGGATTTTTCGGTGTGGGATTTGCAGAAGTCAAGGAGGTCTTTGGCGGTGATTAGTCAGGGAATGTTTGAGACTCAAAAGGTGTTTGTGGCGCTCTCTTGTACCACCATTTTTTAAGAGGAAGACGATGATCAGTGTAGGTTTAGAAAGGGGTTTCGGGTTGAGTCGTCATAGAGTAAAAGAGTGGAGATGTCGTAGGAGAAGGGGGTTGGGGCGGTGGGGACCTATAGAAAATAAAAAAAAGAATTTAAATGACATAATACTCATCATGTGCCTTTCATATGACCATTTTAACGGAGAGATTTTTAACGAAGTTAGATTTAGGACCCAACACGTTATAAAATGCAAAGCGCAAGGATACAATCCATAAATATTTCATTTTATGGATGTAAGGTATTAAAACCCATAAACTACATGGACCAAATATGTAAACTACTCTATTTTAATTATCCGTATAACATAATAACATATTACTAAGGCTGCGTTTGGTACGTGGGACGGGACAGGACAGGACGGGACAAAACTGTCTGTCCCACGTTTGGCGCAGCATAGGACAGAACAGGAATTCACTGTCCCACGTTTGGGGCGACATGGGACAGAACAGAAACTGCGACAAGGTGGGACAACATGGGACAAAAATGACTGTTTTTTTGTTCCACCAAAATAGGTGGAACAACATGGGACAGAAATGAGACAGAAACTAATATATTACTAACTAACATTTGTTTGATATATAACTTCAATATGGTATTTGTTTTCGTGTTTACCACCACTAGTCCTGGCCGCCGCCGCCACCGGTAGCCACTATCGGCCACCTTCACCTTGTCTTCCACTACAACCTCCTCCACCTCGTCTTCCACTACAACAACCTCCTCCACCTCCTCTTCCCCTACAACAACCTCCTCCACCACCTCTACAACAATCAACGATTACCTACCACTACCGTCTACCACCTTTACAACTGTCCATCTCCATCTCCACCGCAACCACCACCACCACTACCCACCATCTTCACGTTCTCCACAACCACCGACCACCACCACCCACCACCACCATCACTAGTATTACCGTCGGCCACCACCGACACCTCTACCATAACCATCAAAATTAGTTACATAAAAATCATATATGTATGTATATATATATATATGTGTGTGTGTGTGTGTGTGTTTATGTTTATTAAAATTGTGTAATTTTTTTTATAGATTACTAGTTTAGTTTATTTGTGTTAATTATAACTATTAATTGATAAATAAAATCATCAAATATTTTTTTGAGGGAACTTGTTTAGTTCTGTTCAGTCCAGTCCTAGGCGTACCAAACACAAAACAGACATTTGTTCTATCCAGTCCTGTCCTGTCCCGTCCAGTCCTGTCCTACTCTCTTGTCCTGTCCAGTACTGTCCAGTCCAGTCCTGTCCTGTCCTGTCCTGTCCACTCCTGTCTGCGTACCAAACGCTACCTAAAAGTACAATATTGTTTCTTTTTTATGAAATCAACAAATGTGTACCATCCAGATCTCAAGCCAATATTTGCAAATGCAAATTACAAACTCAAGGTATGCGACTTTGGACTACCATGGGGCATGGGCTGCATTTTGGACAGTAGGTTATTAAGGTTATGTTTGGCAAACTAGCTGAAAAGTTAGCTTAGGACTGATAAGTTAGCTTATAACTGATAACATAGTTCACGACATGATAAGGTAGCTGATGACTGATAAGCTAGTTGATGAATAAGTTGCGTTTGACAAAAATCAGCTGATAAGGTAACTTACGACTGTAAAATTACAAAAAAAAAAGACATGTTTAAAATTTGATAATGTAAAAAGTAGTAATGCTATATTTGGAATAAAAAAATAATAAGTCCCATAAATCACCAAAACGCTAGCGAGAGTAGTTTCTCAAAAAGTTAACTTATGGTCCATCCAAACATGTACCTCACTTTTAAGGTGACTTATAAGCTAGCTTCTAAGCTACCTATTTTTACCAAAAAAAGCCTAATTTTAACCATTAAACGGTATGTTATTTTTTTGGAAGAATTGCATCTATATCATTGTAAACTTAAATAATTACATATATATCATTGTAAACTTCTAAATTACATCAATATCCGTATAAAACTTAAATAATTACACTTGTATCTATATCTTTATATTCATTTTATTTATTTTTAAACTATTTTAAAATTTTTAAAAAAATAACTTAGAAGTTAAATACCTAATATACCCTTTTTTTTCTCTAAATCAAAATTAAAAGGCAATCCCCTATTTCCTTCCTAATTTTTTCCCTGGTGTTTCAAAGTCGATCAAAATCCATATTTCTCACAAGTTTCATAAGGTTTCAAAATTGAAACCACCACCACCGCCGATGATGGATGCCGTGATCTGCCGGTGTCGCCGGCCAAACAACCACCGTCGTCTCCTCTCTCAAAGCCCTACCTCATTCAGTCAACTCTCGTCTTCCAATTCCGACGACAATCACGAACACAGAACTCCACCTTCACAATCATAAACTTCTTCAGCTTCATCTTATTTCAATGAAGTGAAAGCCAGTCTCCGACAATCACCGCCGCCATCCTTACAGAATCGGAGGCCGCCGTTACCGGATTTCAATCGTAGCGGTAGCACCACCGGCGACACTGCGGCCTTTGGATTTGAACCAGAAAGTTCTGGAATTCATCTGAAAGGATAAGAAAGAGGTGGGATCGGATGAGATGAAGACGGAGTTTGTGAGGATGTATGGCTATGGGGAATTAGAGATGAAGTTGCAGAAGTTGAAGCCTGAGGTTAAAGGTAGCAAGAATAATGGATTTTCTTTGATTTTGATGAACCTATTGCCATTTTGACTTTGAAACACCAAGAAGATGAAGGCTCCAGTTAGGAAGGAGAGATGGGGGATTGCCATTTTGATTTTGATTTAGAAAAAAAGAAGGGTATATTAGGTATTTAACTTCTAAGTTATTTTATTTTAAATTTTAAAATAGTTTAAAAATAAATAAAATGAGTATAAGGATATATGTGTAATTATTTAAGTTTTGTAAGGATATTGATGTAATTTAAAAGTTTACAATGATAATTATTTAAGTTTATAAGGATATAGATGCAATTCTCCCTATTTTTTTTAGTTGGCTTTGTAAAAAATTATATGACAAATAAGAAAAGGAAAGTGAGGTTTTTGATAAGAACCTTAACTGTGGAGTTTTATTGACATTTTTTTTTTGGAAGAGGTATCCCAGACCACATTGGGCCCAGACTAATCATCGGCAATTTTTGGGCCAAAGCCCGACTGCTAAAACATGCAGCCCGGGGTCGAAGCCCCCGTACCTCCAGAATGCGTCCCCCAGGGCTCGAACTCGGGTTCACCACTATGTAGTGCCCAAGCCTTGCCACTAGGCTAACACTCCTTTGATTTTTATTGATGTTTTTAGTTTGTTGAGGATGTGGTATATAGGAAAAAATATGCCAAACCTCGTTTTAAAGGTTCTACCACCGTAGATGCTCTTATTATGATCATGATTATACTACTATGGAAATCCAAGAGGTTTCTTACAAAGATGCTTTGAAGGATTCATTTACCAATAAATACCCAATTAATGAGCAGACTCTACATTTTCATATAGTTAATAGCACTCTTGTAACACATACCCTCCTATCTTAAATAATCTTAATATCTTACTAGAAATACTATATAGATTCTCTAATTTTGTTCTTGTTCACAGTTCAAGAATTATGGCTTCTAAGACTACCAATGAAGCCAAAATCTCGATAAAAGTACTAGTTGACACGGAGAAAAATAGAGTGGTATATGCTGAAGCTGACCACAATTTCGTTGATGTTCTATTCAGCTTCATGACATTGCCGATGGGTGCAATAATCCGGCTATTGGAGAAACAAGCAGATGATAAAAAGTTCGAGTCGCTTGGAAGCTTAAACAATTTGTATCAAGGTCTAGTGGATCTGCCTGTCAATTACTTTTCTACAGAAGAATGCAAGTTTGTTCTTCTTAATCCCGCAAGTTCATCATACGATAACTGCAGAAAGCTTAAACTCAACATAGACGACACAGGACCCATGAAGTATTTTGCATGTTATGATTGGAATCACAATTATTTTTCAAAGTTTGTTGTACTCGCCATTTCTGATACTACAGTATGCCAGTTTTGTGATGAAGAGCTGCCTATAGGTTTATGTGAAATCCGGTGTAAGTATGCGATCTGTGGTGATAATGATGGTTCTCTTAGCAGTGGTGTGTTTGTTTCTGATGCCTCCAATTTTATTGTTACTGATGATCTTCGTGTAATGCCGTATTCGTTGGAAAGTTGCATTCAATTGCTTAAGGATGTAGGTATCGCTGACGCCAACCGTCTAGAGGAGAGAACAGTTGATATATGTCGTGAGCAGGTATAATAATATGGGTGCGTTTGGTTTTGGAAAACGTTTTTCATTTTCCTAGAAAACATTTTTAGATATTGGAGTTGAGTTTTCATTTTCAGTTTTCAACTAAAATTTTAGAAAATGCGTTTGGTTATGGTAGAGAAAGCACAAAATTTTCATTTTTGTTAGAAAGTTATTTATTTGTTTCGACTTAATTTTTATATGTTTTGAAGACTTCGTTTTCATTTTCAGGTTCTAGATCTTCTAAGACTGTCTCTATCATTTGATTCATCCTTAACCCATCTAGTTCTGCATCGTACACAACCGTTTCCGGATTTTGTTTATGGTAAGTTTGACCAATTTGATGTTATAACAAAGGAAGTTGCATCTGAAAGTCCGAAGATCTTTTTGGAAGTTTTTCTTCAAAAGTCAACTGGGAAGCTTTTATTTGCTGAAGCAGAGGAAGATTTTGTCGAGTTTGTTTTCGGTTTCTTAGCAATTTCTTTAGGAACTGTAATTGGTACGTTGTTGGATGGTGCTTCTTCTCTAGTGTGCATTGACAATATTTTCAAGAGCATTTCGAATATGAGGGTAGGAAGACATTTGAAGTCGCAAAGTGCTAAGGGTTCCCTACTTAAACCTCATTATGGGAGTGAATATGCGTCAGAAAACTGTATTTTTCCTTTGAAGGAAGCAAGTTTTCGTAAAGTTTATGTAGGTTTACCTGGAGAAACCGGGAGGTGGTGGGAAACTTCATTTTTCACTTTCGACGAATATGAAAGAGATTGTGTGATCGGGCATGTTTATGTTCCAATGATTGGTGGACTGTTGAAGCCATCAGGAAAATTCGTGGTGGCAGATGACTTGGTTATCACCCCACCTTCGTCTGTTTCGAGTTCAGATTATCTGTTGAAGTTGAAAGTTCCGCTTAATGACATTGAGCAACATAAAGTTGGCGTCGGCTTGGAAGAGGTATATGAATTTTTATATTTATCTTTGTGTGCATTTATAATTGGTTTTCTCTCTGCCATGCATACATTTAGCCTTTATTTGTGCAGGGTTTAAGAATGCTGAAAGCATCGCTGCAATCTTCATCAACGGTGTTGTCCATTGGGCTCGAGCGTCAACTTAAACAGTTAAACACCAACTATTGATGTGTAAAATGGTCGTCGATTTGGTTCAACTTTTGTGTTTTTCAATAAGTGAACGTTGTTATTTTGTTTCCACTTTTGTGTTTTTCAATAAGTGAACGTTGTTATTTTGTTTCATATTGTTATTTCTATGGGTGCATTTGCTATCTTTTTCTGTTGAAATATGAAAATTAGTTGCATATGAATTTAGAGGTAGGATGTATGGTTTTAAATCTATTTCGCCAGCAAGTGTGACTTATTAAGGCTGTGTTTGGCAAAAATAATTAGCTAGCTTATAAGCCTGTCCATCCAAAAATGTACTATAAACTAACTTTTTTTTTTTGAAAGGAAAATCCTGGCAATTTTATAAAAAATAAAAAGTACAAATACAAAAAGCAAGCTAAGTATCCCACAAACAAGGGACACAAAGCCGCACGCCAAAAGCATCAAAAGATACTAACAACAGAGAAACCCAATCCCAAGAACCTGAAGAAAGACAACACTAAGATCTCTCTCTAACGAAACATCACTGCGTGTCCTGCTCCATCTTCGTAATCACCTGCCTGTCAGACCATGAAACTTTCTTTGGTCTAGTGTCCGTGACAAAATCATGGTCAGATAAAACATCATCATCAGACGTATCGTCATCATCATCATCCCCCACATCAATCCTATCCGGGAGTGTAAAGCCACGAAGTTTGCCATCAAGCTCCTTCCCGAAAACTCTTTCCCACCTATCAATGAAGTATTCCAGTTTCTGCCGTGACCAAGAATTAATGATTACCGGCTCAAGTCCCACCCCACGTTTTTCAACATAGCAGTCTACTTCCTTTTTATCCGCGGTCCACTTAGGATGCTCTTCCAAAACAGTAAACTGATTGGAAACCTTAATAGGACTCCTTTCAGTATTCAAGTTCTGAACTTTGGAAATAGTGTTATCCTCCATCCTTGTTGTCATCTTTTCAGCTTTTACCACCTTAGGAGGGGGTTTATCATCACCAATAATAGCCTTACCCTTATCAATCGTATCAATAGAAGGAATAGCTGTTTTAGGAACAAACCTTTGGTTGATCTTAACACCAGTATTAAAAACAACCTTCGGGTTTTGACCTCCAACTTTCAGAGGGGCAATTTTCGGCTTAATTTTATTTTTCCGTTTGGGAAATATAAACCCATCATCAATAACCTTAGCCTTAGAAGGTTCACCAACATTAGAAGGCACAGGTTTATCTATATTTAACTCCTCAACCGTACGTGGCCGTAAAGAACAAGAGGTTAAGTCATGACCAAACACCTTGCAAAAGCTACATCTCTTGGGTTTCCAAAGAAATTCAGTTCTAAATTTCCTTAGTTTACCCAAGATAATAGCATCAATTTCCGTAGGCAACTCATAATCAGCAGAGGCATTCACCAACACTCTGGCAAAATTAGCTCTGCCAGCTTTGGTTTCACACATCTCTTCTGTATATCTATCCACAGAAATTGGTTCTCCTACCACACTAGCAATGTAGCTAATTATTTCAAAATCCCACACATCCAATGGCAGACCAAAAATATTAACCCACAAAGGAACCTTTTTAGGTTCAGGCTTGTCAAAACAAAGCCCAGGCTGCCATTGTTGGATGAAAATAGGCATACCATTAAATAGCCAAGGACCATTTTCCAAAACAAAGTTCAATCCTTGTTCAGAATTAAACTTGAAGAAGAAATAGGCTTGGTCATTTAAGATAACCTCAGACAGACCAAATTGCTTCCACATTCGTCTAGCATGATACTGAACGAAAGGAAAAGCAGGCCTTTTACCAATAAAATAGCCAGCAAGAGTAAGAGCCCATTCACTGGCTTGTTTTTGAATCAATTCATCAGGTATAAACGCACGTCTAGTGCCAAGCTCAGTTACGACCGGAGGATAGTACTTAAGTTTACCTTTACCGCTCGCGAGGTTTGCGCTTTTCTTCAAAAGATCAGCAAAAGACACTGGCTTATGAGCAACACTCGACTCCTCAGCGTGCAAGTGTACGTTACCCTCAGAATCCACAAAGCTACCAGCAATTGGTCCTTTATCAACCGACAACGTACTTGGCTTTAGAGACCCTTCCGGGGACGAAAGGGTGGCTGCCTCCGAATTTGACACCGGAGAAGCCAAGAATGAAGACGGTGACAGCATCGGTGACTGCTGTTGATGACCAAGAGGACCCGAAACATCCCTCAGCAACTGCTGAAAAGGACCCACATCACCAAACACTCCCGTAGTCCCCTTCGGTGTCTCCACAAAAGGTTCCACACTAGCAGATACAACCGCCGGCGAAACCAAACACGAAGGAGGCTGTTGGGTGATCGACCCACCACCAAAAGATGTCGAGGATGGTGGTGGGGTTGCAGGCGGTTCAGCGGCGGGAGGAGCAGCATGCGGCGGCGAGACGGAGGTCGGCGGCGAGGCCAACGGCGGCGACTGGAGGTCCGACGCAAAGACGGCGTCGGTGGTGTTTATTTGACACCCGGCGACCTCCATTGGGGAGCCCTCGAGTGGGTGATCACGATCCACGCCACCACACGCCGGAACGGTGGCTGTGGTGGCCGGCGGCGGCGGAATGAGGGTCGGCGGTGAGGCCGAACCCTTTTTTTGGTTTATCTTTTTCGCACGATTCCGTGTAAGGGGGGGATCCGGCGGTCGATCCGACTCCATACGATGATGGAGGAGGGGGAGGCGAGGCTCCCGGCGGTGGCCGGCGGCCAAGAAGCGGCGGCGGAGGCCGGAAAAAAGAAACGGCGGTGGAACCCTAAAAACCCTATGCGTAACCTAGCTTATCAATTACAAAAAAAGAGAAAATACTATAAACTAACTTATAAGCTAGCTTATTGAAAGGCTACTTGGAGTAGCTTTTCATAACTTTTTGTAGCTTTTCCATTGATATCGTTATTAATATTAACTATTATACCCAAGATACCTTTTTAGTCATTTTACACTCATGAGCTAGTTTTTGACAACATAATTTATTCATAAGCTAGCTTATCAGTTGATACTAGCTTATTAATCTACAACTTACAGCTAACTTATCAGCTAGTTTGCCAACCACATGCAGCCTAATTATAGATCTTGCAGAAGGGAGTGGATTTATGGTTTTTGGTTGGAGGTAGAGGATTTTAATTCAATTGTGAGTTAACTCAACATAGGTTGTAGGCCTAGATTAAACATGATGAATGATTATTAACTTGTATTGCATCAAGGTGAAGTTGAAACAAAATATTTCATCTAACAAAAAATCACCGTTCCAATACTTGTTATCCTCATGTATAACCATCTGAAATCAAAGTTCAACATCCAATCGGCATACAAAAATTATTCAAATCAACATTTCTTACCAAACACAATGATATAGTAAGAGGCCTCTTGTATTTTATGTCACGGGTTTAATAATTTGTATTAAATGTTTCTTTTCTGCTTATAATAAAACAATGATGTTATTTATTATCCATTTAGAGTGAGCTTAATTTATGCTTATAACTAGATGAGAACCAAGTTTTCAACACATAAGCTAATTCATAATTGAATTCAAGGAATGAGAATGGAAATGAAAATAGGAATAGAAATGAGAATTGATATATCATTAGCTATGGGAAATACATATGTAACTTATAATGGTTTAATTTTTAGAATATAAACAAAGGTAAACTTTGTTGCATTTTTGGTGCAATTTTATTTAGGGGTGTTTGCGGGTTGGGTTGGTCGGGTTGAAAACAGTTTAACAACCCAAAACAATTTTTGTAGTTTGAAAATCTCAACCCAATCCAATTAAAAGTGCTACCCAACCCAACAGGCCAACACAAGCCATTCTAGTTGGGGTTGATCACGATGAAACTTCTATTCATCATTTCACAATTTAACTAATGAAACACAACTCAAATAATCAAATGAAATACAACTCCGATGTCCAAATAGTTTATAGTTTAAACCAATGAAATACAATCAACAACTCAAGTTATTAGTATGCAATTTCATCAAATCAAAAGAAATACATCCAAAAGATATAAACTAATTAGCCTCTGGATCTCCAATACTTTCTCTTTCTTGCTATTGATCACATGTCATCTAAGATTCAAAACAAAAATTAACAAAGTTGTAAATTGATAAAATAATAGAGATGAAGGTGCTCTATAAATTAAGAAGAGATGAAGCAACAAAACTTAAAACAAAAGAGGCGCTACAATTTCGGCCGGGTTCATGGATTGGGCTTGTTTAAATTAGGTTGGCTGGGTTGGTTGAAAATTTGAGCACCCCTCATTTTACCCAAAAATGTACGTCTATTTATATTGGCAGTTTATGGTTTTAGGCCACCATATCAACGACTACTTCAATTGCTAATTGTTCAATTTTTTCTGCAAATAATTTGTTGCTTGAGTGATCATCATTCAAATACCGTAGAATAGATAAAACATCTTTAAAAGATTTTCTATATTTTCATGAAATAAAAAATCAAAAGTTAACATCTCTAAATTAAATTAGGGACCAAAATATCTGAAATAAATAAATTTAAAAATATTTTTTTTCACTTACTAATAGAATTTAAAGAATTTTTAAAACTCATTTTTGCAATTCCAAAGAATACTTTAGAAATCTTATTGGAGTATAATGCTTTAGAAACTCACACTATATGTACTAGGTACTTCTAAGAAACAATGGCTAATTAAACATGTTAATTGTTAAGTACAGAATACCAAATCATATGTAATAAAAAAATACCGCATAGTTCATCAAAAGATTTGTATTCAACCAATGAAGTAAAGTTTCGAAAAAAGTTTAGACAAAAGGGTTACAACTTACAACAAAATGAAAGATAAGTTTGACATCACATTATCAAATGCCACCAAATCAAGATAATTAAAACATTATAAATTACTCAACATTGCTACATTAAAATAAAATATCAAAACTTTGCTAAGTTAATTTAAGTAAAATAATTATTCCATACACCAAAAAAAACTATGATAAAGTTCTTTAAATTTTGATGCATTTTCAATTTCCCTAAAATAAATACCATAAAATAGGGGACGTAAGATATAAATTTCTCAAAAAATGAATTTTCAAACATTATCATACCCTTTCTTCTTCTCAAGTATTTCTCCAAGTAGTGCATCTGTCAAAGCCGTATTAGATTTAAGAGAAGCCATCAAAATTTTCAAACCCTGCACAAACAAAGTGGCAAAAAGAATTACTGTACGTAAAATGATATAAAAAAACTAAAATTTCTAAAATGCCATGCCATACCTGTTCAATGCCAATGCTTACCGCATGTTGTTCGACATCAGTTAACGGAACTTTCAACTTATTCAGCATCGCAATTACAGAAATTGAAGATAACGGGGTCACAACAAGATCGTCCGTCAACATGAACTTCGTACCATGTGCTTTAAGAAATCTTTGTTCAACCCTCGGATCTTTTAAAGTGTAAATGCTATACGAAAAACTCTTTGAAACGTTAAGAGGGAAAAGCTGGTTCGCAGAAACATATTTCCACTGCAACATTGGCTGAATAAGCATGTCTTTGAGATCTTGAGACTTTATCCATCTTCCTACATCCATACTAGAAATACTTGCAAACAAGTTGTTCATACACATAGGAGAAGATGTACTACCATTCATCAGCTTCCCGATTAGAGTACCTAAAGGGATTTCTAAGAAACCAAAAAGGAAGTCCACAAAATCTTCCTCTGCCTCGGCAAATAAGAACTTTGAGGTCGACTTTTGCAAAGAGAGCTTCAACATCATAGTCTTCAAATTTGTATCTTTCTCGTTACTGGTTAAATTCAAAGTTCCAAGTTTGGGACTAACTGAACCTTCAATAGGTTGGACGTCATGGAAAACCAAGTAAGTTAACGGGTACTTATATAGTAGTGCCGCATTAACAAGAATGAGTATCTGAAAAACAAACAAGATATGTATTAAGAAATACGTTTAACGTACATTTCAGATATAATTGTATGAAGCAGAAAGTATATAAGAAACTTTAAAATGAGGGGGTGTTAGTTTCATTTCAAGGAATGAGAACAAAAATGAAAATGGGAATGCAAAAGAATGAGAAAATGAATGATCATTGCATTAATGCTGTTTGGTTAACCGAATATAATCAATGAAAAATTGTTTCATATTAAAACAAAAACAAAAGATGTTCCATTTAACATCAAGAGATGAAAAGACATATGAGAAAAAGAAGCACGTAGAAATAAACTTTTCATTTCCCCCAATTTGATCAGAAATAAAAATTAATGGATCTGCAGAAATGATTTTGTTATATAATATCAAACCAAACAACAATTTTCATATCATTTTCATTCCTTACCTCCAAATACCCCAAATCAAACGCCTTCTAAGACAATTAGCTATATAAAAAAGACTATTATTAAGTACCTCCTTACGACCAAAATCTATTGATCTTTCTTCTAATTGGCAAGCATCAGCAAATCCAAGATCCCAAATCAATTGAATGCTTACATCTGAAGTATTTGGCTTTACACAAGATCATCCGTAACTATAAATGTTGTCAGATTAGGAACAAACACACCATCATCATCACCAGATACTCCAACATTGTAACTAATATCTGAACTCATCAACTTCCCACAACTGCATTTAACAAAGTTACAAGGGCTAAACTGTTTACATATACGGTAGTAATAGCAATCCGTATTTGGACACGTAAAGCACTTCATGGGCTCGGTGTCATCTATGTTGAGTTTAAGCTTTCTACGGAGATCATATGATGAAGTTCTGGGATTGAGCATCATAAATTTGCTTTCTTCAGCAGACAGATAACTCGTAGGAAGTTCCACGAGACTCTGGTGCAAGGTTTTCAGGCTCGCAAGCGCCTTTGAATTTCCATCGGAATATTTCTTCGATAGTCTGACGATTGTAGCCATGGGAAATGTCATGATGCTAAAGAGAGTGTCAACAAAACTGCTATCAGCTTCTGCAAATATCACTTTGTTTTTCTCTTTGTGCACCATAACTTTTAGTGAGATTTTGACTTCCTTTGAGGTAGTAGTAGCCATGGTTGGTTAGCATTAGAAAGAAGATAGAATTGATCTATATATATATATATATATATGTAGTATTCTTCAGGTATATATCTCTTAATTATGCGAAAGTGAAAAGGCGTTCAATTAACATTCACTATTCTAAATTAATTTCATGCAACCCATTGGCTTCCACATAAGGAAATAATATAAAAATTTTTAATAAGCATAATTAATAATATTGATGCGATCATAATAACAACAAAAATATAAATAACTGTAAATGTGTGTGAATAACAAATAGAGAAATGTGTACATAGAATTATACCTAAAGAATCCCTATAACTCATGGTTGTGTGAATAAAAAAGACAGGGAATTAATTTTCTTTTTTCCATGTTTAATTAAGAGGGAATGAAAACTTGAAGGAACGATCATGTTATATGATATAAAACCAAACACACAGGGGCGGACCTAGTTTTGTGAGTCCCAAAATGAATGAGAATGAAAGATGGAGAGAAATACAAGCTAATGATTAAGCATTGAAGAACAATAATGGTGAGAATGTTGGTAAATGAGATGGAGAAGACAAAAGAGAATAAGGAATTTCTAGGGATTGCTTCTCATAGAAAAAGTAGGCTACCAACAAGTCTTACAAACCCTAGGCTATAGCTTGGTATATATAGCACTAGGTATAAGTAAATTACACAACAAGCCCTTAGAGTCTATGACTCTTTACAAAAGAGGGCAAACATAAACTAAAGCATAAGTAAGAATAGATAAAGTACAAGATAGACCCTTGACTTCTTCACAACCTCAAAGTAGGGTCTAACAATCTCCCCCTTTGGGAAGAAGTCAGAAGGGTGGTGGAAGCTCAAGCGCCGGTTCCCACTTCGACATCTGAAGGAACTCCTCCCATTCACCGATGATCCTAGTACGCATCTGCATAGCCGCTTCCACTCGTCTGTACATCAGTCTCTCCTTGAGCTTTCTCTCGATCAGGTTCATTGCCTCCAAAATCTTTCCCTTTCCGTCCACGAACTTCCGACTCGGTACCTGATCAGCCAGAAGTCTGCTCTGCATCCCGTTGAAGACGTAGAGAAGGGTCCCGTCGCAGAATTTAGCAAGTTCGCTAAATCGCATGAATCTTCGCTCCCTCTTCTTCATCGTCACATAAAGAACCCCGTGCTCCGGTATCCTAGTTGGCATGTATGGAAGATAAGCATCGATACCGGGTACGAGCAGGTTTGGGCGGAGCAGGTTGACCTTCGGCTGGCGGCTCTCGATAGCAAGCTGGTAGTCCGTCACACGCGCGAGGGTGATCGCATGACGAACATACTTCTTCAAGATTTCGGTGCCGTCTCTGTAGTGCTCAGGTCGGAGTATCGGGCCCTGGAGGTACTTGATGAGCGTCAGAAGGTCTTCAAGGTGAATTCGGTCCAGATCTGCTTCCGTGAAGGTCCAGTCTTGCAAAACACCACGAGGAATGCCGGTCCCGTACATACGGACGTCGTACTCAAGGAATAACTGATGGCCATGTCTGTAGGGGCGCATTGCAGTTACCTTGATGAACCGACGTCTGATTCTTTGACGTCCGTGAGTGGCCCAGTTGCACATCCTCTGATGTACGTATGCAGTCCTTCTTCTCTTGTTCTTGATGTGCGAGATCCCGAAATACACCTTTCTTGACCAGACGTGCAGGTTCTCCTGCTGGAAGATGCGACTGAAGGATTCCTCAAGGAATGGCCTGAATATGACGGAGTGGTTCCAGTTGAGCTGGATGACAACTGGAGCGGAAGTCTCTGGATCTGTCGAGTGAACTGTGCGAGGAGCGTCCGGAGTGGGAAACTCGAACGCTGACATGAAGCTGGTGTAGTCGGCGTTTTGGAGAATGTCGTCCCCCTTCTTGTAAATCCTGAGGCTCTGAGCGAGCGACCGAAGAATCTTCCGGGCTTCCTCCGGGATCTGAAAATCTGAAGGGTCTTTCGGTGCTGCTTCTGGGGGAACGACCTCTATCCCTGCTGTCTCGGTCAGTTGAGGAAATTCAACTACCTCACCTGCCGGAATTGGCTCGTAGCGCCAGCTCCCCATGTCGGGAATCGCCTCCGTATCTGAGTCTATGAAGGCAGTATCGGCGGCGGCGGATTCGGACGGGGCACTCGAGCTGGCAGGTTGTGATGCTGAAGCTGTAGTAGCAGGCGCGGAACCCGAGGCTTGAGCGAGGCCGATGCGAGGTCGTTTGGCTCCCTGCATCTCCCCCTCATGAGGACCTGCGCCCGGGTCAGTGTCATCATGTCCCCGTTTGGAGGACTGAGCCTGAGGCCGGCACGCTGCCTCGAGTTCGCGGATACGACGGTTGGCGGCCTCCAACTGTGCGTCCCTCTCTCGCAACTGAGCATCCCTGGCGGCTAGACGTTCTTCCGCGCGCTTGAGCTTGGCCGAAAGCTTGTCGTTCTGAGTCGTCAGCGCGGAGACCGTCATGTTGAACTCGTCTTCATGAATATAGCCCGGAATGGCTCCCTGAGGTGCTGGTTGCGGAGGCTGAAGGCGGAGGACAGGCTCGGTACGAGGAGGAGCCACTGACTGATGCACCTGAAGCTCGGTCGACTTGCCCTTTGCTTGGCGTCGTAGTTCTTGCAGTTCTTCCTCCCGTTCGGCATCACGAGACTTCAGTGTCTCGATCTCTCCCCTTTGCTCGTTGAGAGCACTCTCGAACGCCTCAAGTTTGGCATTGCGAGAGGCCTCGGCGCGGTCGAGCTCCGCGAATCTGGCTTGGACGACTTTAAGGATGTCGCCCGAATCCGTCGGACCCAGTCCCGGTAGTACAGTACCCGGTGCCACTTGGGCTCCGGTTGACGAGAAGAGTCCTACTGAGGTGCTCTCTCGGCCTGAAGTCATCGCTGGTGTAAGGTTGACGATGTCAGGACTTCCGGTGGATCCTCGAAGGGCGTCATCAGACGCTCCGACTCCCCCCGTTCCGGCCAGGCCACTCGGGCGGGCGGATGGTGCTCCAAGAAGTGTCCTATCCAAGTGAATGACGGTAAACGTCTCGGTAATTGGATCTAAGACTATTGGTGCACGAAATGAAGTCGAGAGGGGGGGCAACTCCTCTCTGATATCAACACCGGCAGACTCCGAGTGAGTGGCCGGTGGAAGTTGTGCTATATCCCCGTGCGAAGATGAAACGACCATCTGTTGAGAGATGGCCGAGTGGGTGGCTTGGGCGTGCAGATGCGCTGGTTGGCTGCCAGCGTCTTGACCTGACGTCAACAAGTGACCGGTCTGAGTGTGGGTTGCCTCTCTGGGGAATGACTCGGGGTAGATGGGAGTCCTAGGGTGTCTAACCTAGTGGGTTCTTCGTCTCCTCCCTGTTCTTCTATCCTTAGCCACTCTTCATCTAAATGGACCTCTTCGTCGACGGTCTCTTTTCTCTTACCCTCACTTACGCCTTCAAGGCCTTCATCACCTTGTCTCTCCACTGCCATTTCCACTTCATCTTCATCACCAACACGACCTTCAGTTCGGCCGTCTGAATCTGCATCATCCTGCTTGAGGATGTCAACGGAGTCGTCTCCGTTGAAAGATGAAGTCTCTTCATCTGCATCTCTAAGAGCCTTGTCGCTCTTGAGGTTGTCCACCTCCTCAGAAGAACCATCATCGAAGTCCACTTGTTCGGACTCGGTGGCCTCAACATCAACAACCTCGCGGTTGGATGGAGTGTGATCGGAGGAGGACTCGTCACGGCCTTCGTCACGGCCGGATGCATCGCCGGAATCGTCTCCGGAGGGTTCACCTTCTGGGTCTCCATCTGGTCCGGGAGCAGCGTCGGTTTGAGGAGGCGAAGGGACGTGTGCTGGTTCTTGTGGGGAAGCTTCCACGTCCCCACCCTGTACCTCTGGTGATAGTGCTACAGGCTGCTCCGGTTCGTCAGACTGGTATGGAGAAGGTGGCGAGTACCTCTGAGCGCCGGTGTACCTCTTTGTTCTGGCGCGAATGTAGTACTCGTCAGATTGCTCGTCTATCAACTCGCGACGCGTGCGACGTCCTCTCGCTTGACGCGCCCGTTGGTAAAGCGCGCTCGGACCGACCTGTGGGACATGTGGAACCGCGGAAGTACTAACTACTCTACCCGGCGACCCCCTTACGTCCACTCGAATCACACCCGATCCGGAGGCACCCCCAGTGGCACCCCGGGGCTCGGCACCTAAGGCCCGAGCCGACTGATGGACGGCTTGCACGTCCTGGGCAGGGCTCCTCGGCTCGGAGGAGTCCGTGGACGTGTCTCCTAGACCTATGGACGCCCTATATAACCCTACGCTCGCTGCTTCCCTATCCGCGGTGGCCAACACACGGCGAGGTATCGGCATCTCCTCTTGACCGGGTTTGAGTTCCCGAGTCTTGGATCTGGTGATCTGCTTGCTCTTGAAGGTCAGGTGGCGAGATCTGCGGTCGACTTCTGGATGACGGCTCATGTGGTCGCGGATCATCAAGGCAAAGAATCTCATCCACGGAATGGATGAATGCTTGGTGCGCTGGTCGTCGTGGTCGACATCCCGAGTTACGTCAATCCATAGTTGGGCAGCGTAGTCGATCCGTCGCCCGTAGATCACCGAGTGGATGATATGCCACATGTTAGTCGAGGCTCTTTCTGAGCCCTTGACTTTGGCAGATAAACATCTGTTCAAGATGTTGAACAGAGTCGCCCATAGAGGTGGCAGCATGTTGGTCATCACCTGTGAGATCCCGTTCAGCTTCTGTCCTGGATTCGCCATGACACCGATGGCAAGGATCTCGCTGAAGAGGATCGGTGTCTCAACGATGGGCTCAAAAGGAGCCTCAACGGAGTTCGCCGGAAGGTGCAAGATGCGGCGGAAATCAGCTAGAGTGACGGTCATCTCCGTCTGATCTACGCGGCCAACGAGAGTACGGCCTCCAGCATGGTGAACAATTCTGGACGTGTGCCAGAATTGTTGAAGATAGATCATCGGCACTTCGGTCGTGGCCTCAAGTGCGTAGGCAATGGGGTGCACCTTCAGAATCTCCAAGATTACCGGTTCTTGGGCCGGGAAGTTGTTCAGATCAACGTACTCATTGTTCTGAGTAATCGGCTTCAGATCGGCATCGGTGATCAATTCGCGGTCAGCAGCATTGCGAAGAGCCATTTCTGTTCACATAGACATATTTGACAAGTTAGTACAGACATGAACTACTAAGTGTTTAGAAAAGGTTGAGGAACCAAGTGAACCAAACCCGATTCGGGTATTGGCAAATCCCGAATCGGGAATGTGTCAAACCCGAATCGGGTAAGACACCACTCGAGACCAACCAAGTTCTAACACTTGTGAAAAATTTTGGCATGACCTCGACTCAACGCGAGTCGAGAAACACGAGTACCCGAATCGGGTTACTCAGTTTCCCGAGTCGGGAATTGAGATCACGAAAAATATGTATTTCCTCAAGAAACCCGATTCGGGAATGGTGTATACCCGAATCGGTAAAGAGAGTATCTTAGAAAACATTTTTGGATTTCCTATAGAAACCCGATTCGGGTTTTGAGTATACCCGAATCGGTAAAGATGATAAAACACTTAGAGATTTTGAAAACAAGTTCAAAAAGTCCACCCTTACACGGATGCGGGAAACTCGGATACCCGAATCGGGTTAACCATGTTTCCCGGATCGGGAATTTGAAAAACGAGAACGAGGGTTCCACAAAGGATCGATGCGGGAAACCCGAATACCCGAATCGGGTTATTAGGTTTCCCGAATCGGGACTTATCTCAACACGAATACTCAAGAACCCCGAATCGGGATTTATGAACATTCGAAGGCGTTCAAGATACCCGATTCGGGTATTATGAATACCCGATTCGGGATTCAAGAACACCGGCGACGGTTCGTTTTCTAACGACCCAAAATCGCTCAAAAACACGATCAACGAACATATAAACTAGTACATTATGATCTAAATCAGTTCTAGACTAGTTTCTAAGCAACAAACGACCGATTGGACGTCCCGAAAACCCATTCCAAAGAGTTTGGGTTTCGGGTTTATCCAAGAAGCTTTAGGCTTCGATTCGGCTAAGAAAACGTAACAGATAGGTGTTATGATTGATATCATTGTGTCCGAAATCTTACCGTGATCGTCTGGGAGTAGTCGGATCGAAGAACGGAGGTCGGGATCGCCGGAAAAGTGACCGGAAGCGGGAAAGGGTGTTGGCGGTTCGTAAGAGAGAAAAGAGAGAGTTTGAAAAATCTTAAAGTCTGATTTGAAAGTATAAACGGAAAAGGACAAAAACTCCTTTTTATATTAAAGGGGTCAACTTATCAGTTTAAGGATAAGTGAACCCACTTTTCACTCTCAACTTTCGAAAATGGCACAAACACCCCCTGGACTTCAAGTTTCGCGAAAATTGCAAAACGAGTCCCTGAACTTGAGTTTTGTCAAATTTTCAAAAACAGCCCCTGAACTTATTTTCCAGGAGATGACAGATTTAGTCCCCGAACTTGTAAGTTCAGAAACTTGACCCATCCACCCCCTGAACTTGCAAGTCCACAAAAATACACAAGTTCAGTCCCTAGACCTCAACGTAACGACTAACCTGGATATGTTTTCATCGGGTATTAACTGTGTAACCCCGGTATCGGATTTTGCGCGAGTCCTGATCTGATTTAATCAGAAGTCGTTGTGAATGTCCACACCTACAAAACAAAGACCAGGATGGTATCCATTGTAGTGTGGATCCAAGAACGTTAGCACAAACAAACATATGATTATACAGACACTCCCCCTCGATAAATGCTATATAAAGATGCAAGCCTCCCCCTACACACATGCATCCTAACAGATCCCCAGCTCCCCCTAGACCTTAGGCGGGAGGTCTAACATTCCTAACTTGCTTAGAAGGAAGTAATGGCGTTTCTCATCAAAGGCCTTAGTGAACAGATCAGCAAGCTGAAGATCACTTTCCACAAAATACAGTTCAATGTTACCTTTTTCGACATGATCCTTGATGAAGTGGTATCGGATGTCGATATGCTTCGTTTTGGAGTGCTGAACTGGATTTGCGGTAATCAGAATGGCACTTTGAGAGTCGCAGTAGATTGGGATCCGGTTCATGGTGTATCCGAAGTCCGCCAGTTGGGTTTTCATCCATAGAACTTGTGAGCAACAACACGCGGCCGCAATGTACTCAGCTTCGGCCGTGGAGAGTGACACACAGTTCTGTTTGCGTGACGACCAACTTACCAACTTGTCCCCGAGGAATTGGCATGCTCCGGATGTGCTCTTCCTGTCCAACTTGCAACCTGCATGATCTGAATCTGTGTAGCCAATTAGCTCAAAACTAGAACCCTTTGGGTACCAAAGGCCAAAGTCTGGCGTGCCCTTCAGGTACCTAAGGATTCTCTTCACAGCCTTAAGGTGTGAATCACGCGGGTCGCACTGATAACGAGCACAGACACCCGTGGAGAATACAATATCTGGTCTACTGGCCGTGAGGTATAGCAAAGAACCAATCATGGCCCGATATTTCTTTAGATCAACCGGCTTGCCAGACAAGTCGGCGTCCATTTGAAATGATCTGGACATTGGTGTAGCAGCAGAGTTTGAGCCAACCACATCAAAACGTTTTAATAAATCGTGAACATATTTTGATTGGTTTATGAAAATGCCTTCAGGGCACTGACGGACTTGAAGTCCCAAAAAGAATGTCAGTTCACCCATCATACTCATTTGAAATTGTGATTTCATAGTGTGCTCAAACTCTGTGCACAACTCAGGCTTTGTAGATGCAAAGATGATGTCATCCACGTATATCTGTACAATGATTAAATCATCACCTGTTTTACGAAGGAATAAGGTGGGGTCGATTGTACCTTTCTTGTAGCCAGCTCCTAGCAGATAGATAGTAAGAGTTTCATACCATGCTCGTGGAGCTTGCTTGAGACCATAAAGTGCCTTGTCTAATGCGTAGACATGGTCTGGAAACCTCGGATCTACAAACCCCTCGGGTTGTTCAACATACACCTCCTCACGAAGGACACCATTCAGGAACGCACACTTGACGTCCATTTGGTAAACCATCATATTCTTGTGGGCGGCGTACGCGAGAAAGATCCGTATGGCTTCTATTCTTGCAACCGGCGCAAACGTCTCGTCGTAATCGATACCCTCTTGTTGGCGAAATCCCTTGGCGACCAAACGAGCCTTGTTGCGAATAACAAGGTTGTTTTCATCCCTTTTGTTCCGAAAAATCCATTTTAAGCCGATGATGGACTTTCCCCATGGTCGTTTTACCAGGCGCCAAACCTTGTTCCTTTCAAACTCTGCCAATTCATCTTGCATGGCTCTTACCCAGTCCGGGTCTGACAGAGCTTGATCGATTTCAGATGGCTCAAATTCGCTTAAGAAACAGGCGAAGAGACTTAAGTTATCAGATTTCTTCGATGATCTAGTTTGGACATTCCGAGATGGACTCCCGATGATCTGGGATGGAGGATGACTTCTTGACCATTTTCTTGAGTGAGGAAGAGTGACATAGGACGCTTGGTTGTTCGTTGTGTCGTTCTCATCTTGCACGACAAAGTTGCTTGACTGGATTCCTCCGGAAGGACCACCTGCATTCCTTCTCAGTGGCTCAATATTCAGAACAACTTCCAGTCTGGGCTCCCGAACCACTTGAGCATACGATCTTTGAGATGTGCTAGGAGATGGTTGCGGAGCGGCTTCAGCGACCGGAGCACGAACAGGTGTGGAATTTTGTGCTACAACGGGTTCTTGTGAAGCTTCTGAAGATTGCTCGTTAGATGAATTCTGAGGTGGTGAGACCACTGGTTCTGTAGTCGTATTCTGAGCGGAAGTAGTAGCCTCAGATGTGCTTTCCGTCACGAAAGCATCGGACGATACAGACGTCGTGGAGTTTCCAGGTGCAGCAGGTACGATAATTGGACCAGTTAAGATCGGCAAATCATAGTCTGAAGGATCTATAAAATCTGAATCAAAGGTGTTAGGTCTAAAATCTGTGCTCGGTGGTGCATTAGGCATGTCAGGTAGAATAGCATCAGGATTACTAGAGCTAGCATCAGAGAGAGTTTCGGTTTCAGAGAAATCTACATTGGTACTTTCCAGGATGGTTTGGGATCGTTTGTTGTAAACCCGATAGGCCTTTGAGTGTGGTGAGTATCCTATGAAGATAGACTCATCAGCCTTGGGATCAAACTTTCCCAAATCGTCCCGGTCATTCAGAATATAACATTTACAACCAAATACCCGTAGATGCTTGATGTCCGGCTTGCGCTTCTCGATCATCTCATAAGCAGTCTTTCCGGTTCGCTTGATGATGAGAGTGCGGTTTTGCGTGTAGCAAGCTGTTGCTACTGCTTCGGCCCAAAATGATTTCGGAACGCCGGAATGAGCCATCATGGATCTTGCTGCCTCGACTAACGTCCGATTCTTCCTTTCCACAACCCCGTTTTGTTGAGGGGTACGCACGGCGGCGAAATTGTGAGTGATCCCCACATGTTCAAGGAAGGATTGCAACTTCGAGTTGCGAAATTCGGTTCCGTTGTCGCTCCTCAATTTCTTCACCTTTAGATTCAAGGATACTTGGATCCTTTTGATGAAGGCAATGATCCGATCCGCAGCATCAGATTTGGCACGAAGAAATTCAAGCCAAGTGAACCGAGAGAATTCGTCAACCATGACTAGCATGTATTTCTTTCTTGCTAGACTTTCAATTCTCATCGGCCCACATAGATCCATGTGTATCATGTCGAGTGGACTTCGACAATTAGTTTCCATCTTGGGAGGATGGGAACTTCTCTTCATTTTTCCTAACGCACATGCAGGACAAAGTGTGTCCTTGGAGAGGCGTGTCTCAGGAAGTCCACTGACCAAGCCTCGTGAAACCAGCTTGTTCATGTCTTTGAAGTTCTGATGACATAGCCGTTGATGCCATAACCAACTGTCCGCCTTGGTAGCTTTTGCGAGTAAACAGATTTTGTTGTCCGGTTTTGATAGATCTCCAAACTGAGGATGTGATTGGGGAATGCATCTGAAGACGGTGGTGTACAGATTCCCAGTTCTGCGTGCAACTAGAACGGGATCCTCATCTTCTGTGTTCACCGTAGCTCCGTACATGAATTGCTTGCACCAGTAGCCATTGTCACAAAATTGGCTTGAACTGAACATGTTGTATGCCAAACCCCTCACATACCTCACCTGCTTGATTATGTACTTCCCATCTGTGATGCTTCCATACCCCTCTATCCTTTTTGGTCTTGAATCAGCCATCTTGACGTATCCCTCAAACTTTTCAACGAAGTCAAAAAGGAAGGACCGATGACCAGTCATGTGTCGATGAGCTCCGGAATCTATGTACCACACATGACTGACCTGCAAAAGGATTAAGCTTGTTTAGGGACCCATTGCCCAATGGGTTCCTTGGGGTTAGATGAAGCAGGTAAAACACTCGGTGCAGTCTCCTTTTCGGATTGCTCCTTAGGCATAGGGGACTGTACTGAGGAGGAGGTTTTAGAATTTCTTCTTCGCCTCCTTCGTCTCTTAGGAGACTTGGCATTCAAAGTATGAGCATTTAAAGAATTTGCCACACCAAAGCGCAAGAGATTATCAAACATAGTGCACATGTCATTCCTAAAAGTAGCAAAAACATTGTTCAAATTCCCATTACGGGTTACAGACAGGTTTGAATCAAATCCTACGCTAGGTGGGGCATGGCCTAGACCCGCATGGTTAGGACCACGCCACTTAGGGAAAGCAGAAAAGGGTTTGTTCCTTCCTTGATCCTTTCTTGGTGGCTTCACATTCTGTCCACCATCTTCTTTCCTCCCAACTGCATTAGAAGCAATGTGTGAGTTAGAGGACGGTTTGTGTGAAATGGATTTGCCACCTTTTCCAGATGACGGTTTTTGAAAATTAGGTTTAGTGGAATAGAAAGGTTGTTTCAGATTAGGTTTGGCCCGAGAGTTCTCACCCACTTCAAAGGAGCTTGAATTGAGCTCAAGACTTTTTATGGGTTTGGCTGAAACACAAGCATCAGTAGACTTGGAATTCTTGTTCTGGAGACCTTTGGGTGCGTGAGGCTTAACTGACTTCCCTTTGTCAGTACCAACACATTTTTCACCCGCGGGTTTGTTTATCTCAGAACTGGATGCCGGTGTCACAGCGGACTCATCGGGTTTGGAAGGAACGCTTACCTTTTTCTTGGGAAAGAACCCGGAAGGATCATCCCCTTCATCTAAGAAGATCTTAACTCCATACTCAACATTTGAATCTAAGACAGGTTTGGGCCTAGGATTGGCTAAACTATGGTTAAGTACGGGATAAGTCATATCATCATCTGAATCCAAAGAGTAAAAGTTTTCGAAATTCATGACTTTCCTTTTCAAAAGGGAATTAGACACGAGTTGGTTTGATAAAGACTGGCGATACTTAATCCTCTCTTCATGAAAAAGTTCTTTTGTTAAATCAAGGTGAATGTCTGTGAGGATGTACCGAGTTTGAAGATCTGCAACCTTCGTTTTGAAGATAGTGAAAGAAGAGGTTGCAGTTTCACACTCAGAAGAGAGCCTAATTCTCTCAGCGTTAGCTTCAAGAAGGTCCTTTTCGAGTGTGAGAACCAACGTGTCCTTTTCCGAGACAATCGCTCTTAGATTCAGAATCTGATGTTGACAGGCATCTAAGTCCATGGCCTTCAACCTAAGCTCAAAAATCTCCTTCTCCAGCTTAACTAGGTCCGGACTCTTAGTTGCGGAAACATCCTTTGGGGGGATAACTAAGACATCCTCTGATAATTCCATCTCCCTAGAGTCATAGCTTGAGTTCAGGTTGGAATAATCTATGGGAGGCATCGCCACCTTAGGAGTTCTGGCTTTGATACTTTCCCAGTCTGATTTGGTATTCCTAGGGTCCTTAGCTGGAGTGAAGATAGGTCCTATGGGAGTGGGACTGGTTGGAGGACTAATGGAGGCATTATCGGATAGACTAGTAGTCCTAGTTATGACTTCTCCATTGATCACTTCACTAAAGGTCACAGATTGTCTAACAAACTCTTCAGTAGTGATTCCTCCTACAAAAGCTGGTTTAGGCTTAGCTGCAGACATGTTCTCAAAGGTGTACAGGTTGGACGGTGCTTTATCTAGGATGTTCTTCTCTGAGTGTCCTAGTCCGGGTTTAGCATGATAGAAAGGATTGTTATTGGCATGAGTAGTGAGAATATGCAGAGTCTGTTCAGATTGACCCCTCTTGAGATTGTTGTCTTCGAGCTCTTTGATTTTTGAAAACAGTTTGGTTCTTTCTTCTGAAAGCATCTTAAATTTGAGCTCGAGTTCTCCATGACTACTTTTCAGTTCGTCGTGAGATGTATTGAGGGACAACATTTTGTTCACAAGATTGGTTTCTCTGATGCTAGACTCGAGAGTTTCACGATTATAACACATTAACAAGTCCTCGTAGGAGCTCTTATACACGGCACTGTCGGTTCTGAATTTCGTGACGAGAGTTCTCTCCATTTGGAGATCTCTCTCAAGCGCACTAATTTTAGACTCCAACAGCGCTGTGCAGTCAGATATATCGGGAATAGAAGATACCTCGAAAGCGTCGTTGTTGTATTGAAGGCCGGCTTCAGTATCAAAGTCGACCACTTCGGTGTTGCCACTGTCTGGCGCTTCGAAGTCAGCCATCAAACACGGTCCATTGACCATGTGATCTTCTTCGTCCGAACTTTCTCCCTCGATCACCCAGTTCTCCTCTTCCGCTAACAGGGCCACTCCTTTCTCCTTCTTCCTCATGAGAGCGGCCTTCCTCTCAAAGTAAGCGGCATCTTTGTACACCGCTTTGCAGTCTTTGGCATAGTGGCCAGGCATCCCGCACTTAAAGCAGGTGGGTCCATGGCCAGTAGCTTTGCCTTGAGATGACTGAGGGGTTGAGGATTCTGGATTTGAGCACTGTTTGCTCCTGACTGCTGTTCACTGATCTGAACTCCTTTCCCATGTGGAGGTTGCTTGAAGTGACTCCCACTGCTGAAGTTTCCTCCATGGATGTTCTGATCACCTTGCCCGGTCCTTCCTTGATCATAGCTCCCAGAATGCTGATTGTAACCTTGTCCAGAAAGGTTTTGCCCGTATCCACTGTCTTGGTTGTTGTAGCTAGAAACATGCTGATTGTATCCAGTCCCTTGAGAGTTTCCCTGATAGATGCTTCCATTTCCAGAGTTTCCTTGATACTCCAAAAAGGTGTTGTCATGCCTGAAGTTGTTCCCGAATCTTCCACGACCGCCTCTTCCACGATCTGATGACTGAAATCTACCCCCTTGTGGGTAGTGACCTCTTCCTTGAGCAAATGAAGGTTGTCCGCTTCTTCCCGGACCAAAACGGTTTCCACCATGAGAGTTTGAACGGTTGAATCCTCGATTAGCTGTTAATCGTTGCATTTTGTGTGAGATCAATGCAAGAGATTCATTCATGTTGTGCAGTTCCTCATCAGTGACAGTGATGATCGTTGGATCATTGTAATTATCACTGTGTGGATAGTAGTCTTGGCTCACATCATAGTGGTAGTCTTGGTAAAGTTCTTCCGGGTAGGGATTCACCGGTAAGTTTGATCCTCCATGGTGCACTGCAGCCAATGCAAGAGGGTCAATAGCTTTCCTTGGTTTGTTGCCGGTGATGTATTCCTCATGTTGGACCATCATGCTGAACAGATCGTGGAGACCCATTTGTCCAAGTTTCCTGCTAAGTTGGATGTTAATGGCCAGGTTTCGCCATTCTGGATTCAAGTTCTTCAAGAACTTCACGTTCACCTCATAGCGTGATTTCTCAACCTTCAGTCTTCGAAGATCGTTGACTAGGGAGTTCAAACGCTGATATGAGTCGTGCAACGATTCACTTTCTCTTGCATGAAACCCTTCGTAGGCATTCATGGCTGATTCCTTCTGGAATTCTGAAGCAGTGTCTCCCCCTTGCATTTGTTGTTCAATTTCGATCCAGATATCCCGAGCATTGTCGAAACTGTCGACGCGGGAATACATGTCATTCGGGAGAGACATGATGAGAAGAGACATGGCACGCTTGTCTATTTCGTGACGTTCGCGTTGTTCTTGACTATACAGGTGATAAGGTTTCTCCACCGTGTATGAGGGTAGAAGTGGACAGGTGTCGGTTTCAGGTACTTCGGCGATAGTGACTGTAGGTCTTACGGGACCTTCTCGGATTGATTTCATCAGGTTTCTATCAAGTTGATCGAGAAAATGGATCATTCTAAGCTTCCATTGAGCATATTCTCCCATGACAAGCACTGGGGGACGTGACTCAGACCCCATGCTGACAATTTCTCTCGACATCATATCCTCACAAATAAAGATCCCCTTCGAGTGGAAGACTTGGATTTGAAAGAGTTTTCGAAAAGACTGTTCGGGCGAGCACTCGTGACACAATTAGCCTTAAAAAAAATTTGCGTTTAGAAAAATGGCTAAGTATCGGATTTGACGCGAAAATTGAAGATTTCCGGGTCAAAGAGTGCGAGACACAATTCGGGATCGTGAGATTCCCGATTTGGATCTGGCCAAGAAACCCGATTCGGGTTTTGGTAAAACCCGAATTGGTGAACAGTGGTCCCGATTCGGGTAAGTGGAAAACCCGAATTGGACAAATTTGAGCAAAACCCGGTTCGGGTTACCCGTTACCCGATTCGGGAAACCGAGGTTTTCCTGATTGGGCAACGTGCAATTCCCGGTTCGGGTGTGGGAACTTTACCCGATTCGGGTTTTGAGCTGATGACTCAGTTCAAAATACCCGATTCGGGAAAGCTGACCAGAAGCTCCGAAAAATAGCTGAAAATCATCAAAAACCACTTCTTGAATCGGTGAAAAATGCTCCAATTTGTGCAAAACAAGTGCAAAAACCTTTTGAAAACACTTATCACTTAAAAACAATAAGAATAGAGTGGATTTGAGGCTCAAAGTGAGCAAAAGTTGTTAAAACCAAGTTTTTCAAAAACTTTTCAAACCATTTCAAATAAGCTAAAAACTCCAAGAAATCCACCAAAGGTGTAGCTCTGATACCAAATGTGAGTCCCAAAATGAATGAGAATGAAAGATGGAGAGAAATACAAGCTAATGATTAAGCATTGAAGAACAATAATGGTGAGAATGTTGGTAAATGAGATGGAGAAGACAAAAGAGAATAAGGAATTTCTAGGGATTGCTTCTCATAGAAAAAGTAGGCTACCAACAAGTCTTACAAACCCTAGGCTATAGCTTGGTATATATAGCACTAGGTATAAGTAAATTACACAACAAGCCCTTAGAGTCTATGACTCTTTACAAAAGAGGGCAAACATAAACTAAAGCATAAGTAAGAATAGATAAAGTACAAGATAGACCCTTGACTTCTTCACAACCTCAAAGTAGGGTCTAACAAGTTTACTGCCTACGGTGGTATGTGCTACCGTTTCATTCCTCTGTCGTAGTGTAAAAAAATTACAGGGCCGTGAAAGGTGCCACCATATTAATTTATTGTGTGTCACTATATAGATTTTGAAACTGCAATAAAGACACAAATCTTTCTTGGTAGAGTTGGTATGTTCCTTGCTTTTCAAGACATTTAGACATTCTCTACATCTTATAAAACCAAGTTTGTTGTAGTGAGGAAAAACGAACCATTTTAAGGAGCTGACGTGGTAAACATTACTTGTTACGTACGAATGAAATTAATTAACATTATTGTCAAAGCTTGAATGGAGAGAGGGGGGAGGGGATAGGGATCGGTGAACGCACTCTAAACTGATTAATAGAACTTTTAAATAAATGAAAAAGTTTGTTTTGGACCCAACAAGAAATTCATTAGTTGGTTTTCAAAAATAAGAATTAGAACAAATTTGAAAGGGTAATGCAAAATTTATTTTTTCAATAATATTAATAATTTATATTGAAAAGGAATAGCCCTAAAATGGTTCGTTTTTCTTGACTTATGTATTGTCTAATCTTATGATAGGATGAAATGTGTAAAATGTATTTGGAGTTGTTAAAAGTAACAATACACTACTAAAAAAACCGTTGACTAAAAGTAGTCAGAATTTATGGTAGGCCTTCTGAAAGGTTTACCAAATGTTGATTTTTTATTTTTGTTTAATTAGTCTTTAGAAAACCAACTGAATACCGTCGGCAAATCTTCGGAAAACTGTCAAAAACATCGCTATGCGTTTGGTAGGTGGAACAGGACGGAACAAGGAATTGTGTCCTATGTTTGGTTTTACTTAAAATGGAACAGAACAGAACTAACGTGAAGACAAGTAGAACAAGTCCGTTCCACCAAAAAAGGTGGAACAAGCTAGAACAAGCCCTATAATTACCAAAATACCCCTTTTCTTCCAGACGCCTCACCATTCCTTTCTCCTTCTTCTCCATCACGACTTCCATCTCCATTGTAGCTCCATCTTCAAGCTTTTATCTGCATCGGCTTCCATCTTCATCGAGACTTCCATCTTCATCGATTTCTCTCTCCAACATCGAGACCTCTACATCCACGCAAATCGAAAATGTCACAATCGAGACCTGCAACTCGAAATCTCCAAATCAAGACCTGATCGAAGAGCCCAAAAATCGATTTCTTTCTCAAATCACTCTCAAAATAGATTTTTCTCTCAAATCGTTGTTGAAATCAGATGTCTGCTTCTCAAATAGTTGCTGAAATTCGTTTTCTGCTTCAAATTGAGAGCCTCAAATCACTCTCGATCAAAAACGATTTTTTTTCCTCAAATCAAAGCTGAAATTCATGTCTGCTTCTCATTGATATATGTTTGGATACATGCTTCTGTATAATCAATTTGGTTTGATTTGCTTAATTACTTCTATGGTTCTAATTTGATTCGTTTATGATTTTGGTTCAGTCTTTTATTTATATTAATTATTTGCTAAAAAACAAGAAACTGTCCACAAGGGTAAATTGGTCATTTGATCACTTTTGTTCTGTTCTGTCCAGTTTAGTTATGTCTTACCAAACACCGAACAACTGTTCTGTCATGTTCTGTTCTATCTTGTTCTGTCGTGTCCTGCTACCAAACACACAGTAGCCACCAATAAAGGTCGTTAAAAACCGTCGCAATCTTTTACAAACCAGCTCTTTATCAATGCTCGTTGTCGTGAAAATTAACCATCAGAAATCATGTTCCGATAGTTTACCGACTATTTCTTTTATCAATAGCAAGTGGGTGTTAGCAAGTTAGAAGTTGTAAAAAGGAGTATAAATAGTTGTGATATCACTAATAAATATATGAGAAAACTGAGAATCAAATGGAGAACCAACATATCCAATAGTAGGAAAGAAAATCAATAAAACAGTGAGTGATTGAAAGATTTAGATTCAGATTGCAATTTTATCCAATTGATTGCATCACCTTGTTTTCATTAATATACCTAAATTCAGTGATCATAGCATGAGTATTACAAAATAGCAAGCATCTCACACTACATTCACTACACCAACACAGTATCTTCAAAACAAGAAATTCAAAGACCAATTCTCAAAAACAAAAAAATTCCCAAACGTTTTTGCTATCTAAAACGTTGTATTTCATCAGTTACCTTTTGCAGGTACATGTTATGATTTCAAAAATATCACCGATTCTTGAATACCATCATTTTTCTTACTTTCTATCAATTCTTCAAGTAATGCATCTGTAAAAGTTGAACTTGATCCGAGTGACGCGTTCAAAATTTTCAAACCCTGCACAAATAAAATGATCAAATGAAAATTGCTATAAATATAAGAAATAATGACTAGAAAGTTATATATGTCACAAGCACCTTCTCAATGTCAATGATTACTGCATGTTGTTCAACATCATCTATTGGAACTTTCAACTTATTAAGCATCGAAATTCCAAAAATAGATGATAATGGAGTTATAACAAGATCATCCGTCAACATAAACTTTGTAGTGGCTTTTAAAAATCTTCCGTTATCCCGTGGATCTCTCAATTTCCTTCGAAGCCATTGAGAAGAGGTCGACTCAAATGACTTTGAAGCATTAAGAGGGAAAATCTGGTTTTCAGAAACATATTTCAACACCAACTGAGGTTGAATCAGCAGATCCTTGAGATCTTCCGACTTTATGCATTCTCCAACGCTCGTATTAGAAATGCTTGCAAACAAGTTGTTGAAACAATCGATAGATGTACTACCATTCATCAACTTCCCAACTAGAGTTCCTAAAGGGATTTCCATGAAACCAAAAAGAAAGTCCACGAAATCTTGGTTCGCCTCTGCAAACAAAAACTTGGAGGTCGACTTTTGCAATGTGAGTTTCAATACCATAGTTGTTAGCTCTGTATCTTTTTCATTACCGGTTAAATGCTGAATTAAACTTCCATGTTTGGGATTAACCAAACTTTCACTAGGAGGAATACTATGGAATACCAAGTATGTTAATGGGTAGTTGGTAAATATCGCCGCTTTTAGAAGGATGACCATCTGAAAAACAAAAATGATGATTATAAAGTTAGAGAAAATATGTTTAATTACCATTTCAAAATTCTTTGTATAGTGCATAAAGTATATAGAAACCATTAAAAAATTTAAGGTGTTTGGGAGTGCCTTTTAAACTTCAAAATGCTTTTTGACTTATGATGGTGGTAAAAGAAGTTTTATTAAAAGTGTTTGAATTAGTTTTTATGGTGGTAAAAATCAATTAGTTAAAAAAGTACTACAAATCATGTCCTGCTTAGTTAGTCTTTTCTAAGGACAGTAACATCCTTGGGGAGAGGCTTTGGATGGGATCGCAGTTTACCCGGGTTCGATCCCAAGAGAGTTTTTGAGGGTATGAGGAGCACCTAGTCCTTAGGTTGGTCCAGGCATAGACTGTGCCTCCCCCAATCCAGTCAAAGACCATGGTTGGGCTCTAGGTTCAGCTTACTGCCGAAACAACGGCGGATTAATGGGTTGCCTATAAATACTCAATACTGCCAAAGAGGTGTGCGTGCGTGTGTGCGTGCGTGGTAGTCGTCTGTCGGTTAGATGCCGCTATGCCTTCCAAAAAGAAATTAAACTAGTCGTCTGTTGGCTTTTCAAGTTCCAAAACACCATTTTATGCTGAATCACCTGTTCACGACCAATATCTAGGGTCTTCTCTTCTAATTGGCTAGCATCAGTAAATCCAAGATCACGGAGCAATCGAACACTAGAATCTAGACTATTTGGCATCACACAAAGATCATCTGTGACTATAAATGTTGTCAAACTAGAAACAAACACACCAGGATCATCACGTTGAAATCTTGCATCATCAGAAAAATAAAAAAGCGAACTCTTGTATCCGATTTCCTCATCCATCAATTTCCGGCAGTAACGACATCTAGCGAAGCTAGAGGTGCTAAAATATGGGTCAACTTTTCGACGACAGTCATCAGTTTCACATATGAAGTATTTTGTAGGCTCTGAATCATCTACGTTGAGTTTAAGCTTTCTACAGAGATGATATGCTGAGGTTGTGGGATTTAGCATCATAAATTTGCTTTCTTCATTAGAAAAGTAACATTCAGGAAGTTCCTCTAGACTCTGGTACAAGTTTTTTAGGCTCCCAAGCACCTGCAAATCTTGATCAGGACATTTATCGAAAAGTCTAACAACTGTGGCCATGGGAAATGTCATGATGCTGAAAAGTGTATCAACAAAAGTGTTGTCAGCTTCCGCAAATGCCACTTTATTTTTCTGTTTATGCACCATTAGTTTTAGCGAGATTTTGTTTTCGTTGGCTGCCATGATTGATGATAATTAAACAGAATATAGAACTTATCTGTATAGAATAGCACTCTTCAAATGCTTTAGTTCCTGAGATTTAAACAAATGAAAGGCGTTCAACATCCAGTATTAATAGCAAGATTAAAGAAAGTTAATGAATTTAATAATTATGTGTTGGAATTAGTGAGAAATGATCAAGTTTCTATGGACGTTTTGATTTCCAGGGAAGATCTAGAAATCCTAAGTTGGCTTTTTTCACCAATTCAAACACATATGAAACTGCCAATTGCGGGTTCTTTTTTCCGAAACAAACAAAATAACTTTTTTCAACATCTCCGATAAGTATAAAAAATCAATAACCTAACAATTATTTAACGAAACATCTTAAGGGAAATCGAATGAAATCGATGGGTTTTTATCGGACTACTAAAAAACTGTGTATTACCAATTGACAATACTTAGTGCTAAAAGCATTCGAAACTTACTGATGGCTTTCCAACGGCTTACCAATTATTTCTTTTTTATTTATTTTTAAGTAGTCAGCAAAATCTTGTCTATAGTTAGAACAGTCAGAAAACCACCGGTAAATGCTGTCGGAAAACAATTGAAAAATCGTCACTAGCTATTCCGGACCAACTTTTTATCGATGCTTGTTTTCGTCACAAAACGGTCCGTAAAGCATGTTTCCGACAATCTACCGCAGTCGGTGATACCCTTATTTTTCAATAGTAGAATTGTTTCTCGCATTTGGGTCCAATTCACCAAATTGTGAAAGTAGATGGGTTTATTTTACAAGTACTTTAGAAATAGTGATCATGCATGTGCACATATTCAAATATGTTGAGACCAAAAGGAGATGATAAGAACAACTAAGAGGACAAGTGATTGGGCCAGAAGGGTGAGAGAAGCTGTTTGGTTAAACGACCTTTTTGTTTTAAGAGGACAAGTTAATTATCTATTATTGTAGTTTTGGATGATACCGGTGAATTTTTTTCACATATAATGTGAACTTGAAAAAAATTATCAAATCTATTGCCTTGTTTTTTCCTTTTCATTTGTATAATTTTTGTATTTAATAAGTTTGCTACGTCAAGAATAAAAATGACATTGCCAGTTTCTTAAATAAATGAAAAAGTTCATTTTAAACCCACGATAATTTTATATTATAAGTTGGTTCTCAAAATAAACTCGAACAAATTTTGACATGTAAACGTACTTTCCCTTTTTTAAATTGCATAAGATTAAATGTGTAAAATATTGTTAGAACTAACATTATTTACCTAATTTCAGTGATCATAATGAGTATTACAAAATAAACCAGCATCTCATTCTCACGTAAAATATTGTTAGAACTAACATTATTTACGTAAAGTTTCCTCAAAACAAGAAATTCAACAACCAGTTCTCAAAGCAAAAAAATACCCAAAAAGCATTTTGCCATTTAAAGTCAATTAAAACAAATCAAGTAGCAAGGAACCTGAAGTAAACCGTACGTAGTGTTACACCAGTCACCTTAACATGTACATATTAAGATTTCAAAATTATCAACGACTCTTGAACACTATCCTTTTTCTTACTTTGGATTATTTCTTCAAGTAATGCATCAGAAAAAGTTGAACTCGATATCATAGAAGCTTTCAAAATCTTCAAACCCTACACAAATAACGTAAACAAATTATGAACTATTGAAAAAGATAACGATTAAAAAGTTGTATGTGCCATACCTCCTCGATACCAACGGTTACTGCATGGTATTCAACATCATTAAGAGGAACTTTCAACTTATTCAGCATGGAAATTCCAGAAATAGAAGATAGTGGAGTTATAACAAGATCATCCGTCAACATGAACTTTGTAGGTGGCTTTAAAAATCTCCCTTCAACCCTTGGATCATCTAATTCCATGTTACCCCATACAAGGGACACCCCGAAACACTTGGAGACATCAAGAGGGAAAATCTGGTTTATAGAAACATATTTCAACTCTATCTCAGGTTTAATAAGTAGATCCTTGTGATATTGCGATTCTATCCATCTTCCTACACTCATATTAGAAATGCTTGCAAACAGGTTGTCCAAACACTCAAACGATGTATTACCATTCATCAACTTCCCAATTAGAGTTCCTAATGGGATTTCCAAGAAACCAAAAATAAAGTCCACAAAATCTTCCTCCGCCTCTGCAAACAAAAACTTCGAGGTAGACTTCTGCAATGCAACTCTCAACGCCATTGTCTTTGAGTTTGTGCTTTTTTTGTTAGTGATTACATGCTGAATCGAAGTAGCCGGTTTAGAATTAACCAAAACTCCACTAGGATGAATGCTATGGAAAACCAAATAAGTCAACGGGTTCTTGAACAATAGCGCTGCTTTTACAAGAATAACCATCTGAAAAGCAAACATGATCAACAATGTTTTGAAGTATATATACATACATATATATATGACTACATAGAGAGAGAGAGAGGGAGGTTTAAAGAAAACCCGAGGAACACTTGACCATACGGGTAATTTGAGTTCTTTTTAGGTTTTTATGCTCAAGTGCATTATATGCACCTATGCATATGCACGTGTGCATATCACAAAATTACCGGTATGCACAAGTATATACGGTCAAGATGGAGGCTACGAGAGTGTTCCTTATAAATTTTCATTTATGGGTTCTCCCTTGAACCTATATATATAGAGAGAGAAAGGTTCAAACAAGAACAAAACAATTTTATAGTGTATCATTCACCTTGAATAATACAGTATTATTCAAACTGAACATTATGCATTATTCAAGGTGAATAATACAATCTTCAGACTGGATTATTCAGTTTGAATAGTGTATCATTCACCTTGAATAATGCTTAATATTTGGTCCGGATAATCTTGTAGACTGAATGTGCCACGTGACATCCTCTCGGATGTCCTCATGTTGGCAATCAAATTAGAGTTTCCATTTGAACTTTCTTAAAAAAATTAGCATGACAATTTTTCGTTGAATTACCTGTTCAGTGCCAATATCAAAGGTCATTTCTTCCAATTCATGACTAGAGTCGGTAAATCCAAGGTCACAAAGCAATCGAACGCTAAAATCTAAACTATTTGGCATCACATTAAAATCATCTGTGACGATAAAAGTTGCCAAACTAGGAAGAAACCCATCAGGATCGTCGCAATCATCAAAGAATTCAGAAAAATGTTCATAATTTTGGACTTCCCGATTCATCAATTTCCCACAGTCAGGACATCTGGCAAAGCGAGAAGTGCCAAAATATAAGCGATGCTTATCACATAGGAAGTACTCTAAAGGCTCTGGGTCTTCTATCTTGACTTTAAGCTCTCTACAGAGCTTATATGCTGAAGTTCTGGGATGAAGCATCATAAACTTGCTTTCCTCATTAGAAAAGTAACATTCAGGAAGTTCCTCTAGACTCCGGTACAAGTTTTTTAGGCTCCCAAGCGCCTGGAGATCTTGATCAGGACATTTATCGAAAAGTCTGACGATTGTAGCCATCGGCAACGTCATGATGCTGAAAAGTGTTTCAACAAAATTGTTGTCAGCTTCCGCAAATACCACTTTTCTTTTCTCTTTATGCACCATTAGTTTCAGCGGTATTTTGTTTTCTTTGGCTGCCATGATTTTTGATCTTTAAACAGAATATAGAACTTGGCAGTGAAAAATTCTTCAAAAATGCCTCAGTTCCTGATGTGATTTAAACTAATGAAGATGAGGCGTTCAACATCCAGCATTTATTAGCAAGATTAACTACAGTAAGTTAATGAACTCTTAATAATGTGTTGGAATTGGTGAGAAAAGATGCTCAATATCTTCCTGTGTCTTTGGCATTCCAAAAGCTACTGTTCAAACCTTACCAAATGTTAGAATGAGAGTATGTAAGCTTATTTGATGTATTTACTGTATACAAATATTATATACTTAAAAACATAGCATATATAATAATGAAAGCTGCTAGTTTTTGGACAAAGGTTGACCCTTTACAAGCTTAAGCTTTACAAGATCGGCCCGAGTCCTAAATCTAATAACAAAACCAAACCGTTTTTCGCGGTCTAATACATACATGACATAACACAAGTCAGGCTTGCCAACGATCTAAATAACCTATTAACTATTTTACCTAAGCTATTACATAAAATCATTCAAAATCAATATTTCCTTTTAAATTAGTACATACATAATGTTATAATAGCTAAAAGTGTGGGTGCCAAATCAATCAAATCAAGAACACTTTAGATTTTATGTGATGTATATGCTAAGTACAAGATCTAAATGTGATTGCATTCCATTCAATGATAAGAGATTCAAGGTGGAAGAGAAAGTACAAATGAGGTAAAAGACTCCTATTTATACTAACTCTATGGGCTAGGCTTTTAACAAATAAATGGGCTTAAACACTTGGGCCTTTAACAACAATTACATAAAAGATAACTAAGTTTGGGAAATTACAAAATTGACACAACTAACAAATATTTCTAACAATTTCCCCCTTTGTGTCAATTTCGTTGCTTCTGATGACTTGATGATTTCCTCTTTGATCCTTCAGTCTCCTTGTGACCCTTTGATGATCTGTCTCTTCTTCGTGAAGATGATGGCGGCGGTCTTTCCTCAACTCTTTTGACTGGTCCCTCTATCTTCCGAAGACCGCAATATGATTCGAAGCGTCGTAGAATGATGCGATGTTCTAGACGATGCTCGATGATCTGGAAAACCTCATCGATCAGAATAGAGGGATTTATCCAGTGCTTGGTCTTCAATACTTCAAGCTCAAGCCTCTTCTTCTCAGTAGCCAACCCCTTGTTGATGATGTGGAGCGTCCCGTCACTGTACTTGTGAGTCTCATCGCATCGCATGAACTTCTTCTCTTCCTTCTGGTTCTGGTACACAACCCCAAGAGTTGGTTTCTCGAGGACTTGGTAAAGAGAATAGCGATCGATATTCGGGAGGTCTTGGTTTGGCGGGGAGAGGTTGATCGTGCTCTGATGACTCTCTAACCCGATCTGGAAGTCATGAGTCTCTGAGTTCTTCCGGTTCCTCTCCATAAAATGCTTAACAGCTTCCAGTCCCTTGAATGTCTCCTTAGGTCGGGTTGTAAGCGTCTTCAAGTCAGTGTACAATGTGTCAATGTCATCAAGATGCACATTGTCAAAATCAGCTTCGGTGAACGTGAACTCCCCGTTCTTCTTTCGAATGACAGAGAAGACTGAGAACCATAAGCTCTGGAAGCATACGGATGAAACATCACTGACTCGGATGATTGGGTTGTCATAGAAGAACACGCTTGCTTTGGGTTTGGCTTGAGTATCCATCCAGTAGAGATACTTGTTCTGCTTTTGAGGTGGCAGATCGGTGATATCGTAGTACTTCTCCAAAGGCACGATCTCCACCTTGTCAGTGAAGATGGATCTATGAGTGTCTTCAAGATAACTGCCACGCCTTTTTTCTCTATCCCACTTGACTGTCTTGAGCGGCTCCACGTACTTTCTGCGATTTGAGAGTGCACCCTTCTCCCTAGTATAGATCACTTTGGGAGGTGATACTGATGGCTGCCTCCATTGACCATGAATCGGTCGCTGAGGGCCATGTGTCACGGGGTTGTTCGGACCACGACGAGAAGCTTTGACTGGTGGAGATGGAGTGCGAGAGGGTGAATCATCCTGAACTGGAGATGGAGGGTGAGGCAGTACCCTTAGTTGAGGACCTCTGTATGTTGGAGACGGCGTCAGAGGAAGAGGAGACCGGCGTGGTGAAGGCGTACCATATGAAGAATGTGGAGACATAGGTGGTGAAGAAGAGTCAGAAGAGTCAGAACTATACATCTCCATGCCAGGAAGAGACTGATGTGGAGGCGACTGACATGGTACCAGAAGAGGAGAGTCAGAACTGTAGCTCTCCATGCATGACTCATAATCATCAGAAGGAACATCATCTGAAGCGAGTACGCGGACAGGGTGAGAGATTTCCGGGTTGACACAAAACACAATCTCTCGACCCTCCGCTGAATCTGCCGTCGGGTTCTGATCAGGCTGAGACTGAGATGCATCGGCACCGGTCCCCATATGAGTACCAGAAGGAGCGGCGGCGCCGGAAGAAGTGCCTGTCAGAACTGAAGAGCCAAACCGAGCCTTCTTAGGTATTTCCCCCTCACGGCGATCGGGGTCATCTCGGTCGTCGTGTCTGCGCTTAGGTGGCTCGGCTGATGCACGGCAAGAAGTCTCAAGGGCTCGGATCTGAGTCTGCATGTCTGAAATGGAGCCCTTGATCTCAGCTAATTCCTCCTTCTTCAGGGCATCAAGCTTCCCTTCGAGCCTCTGGATAGATAAGACTACCTCTTGAGAAGAGGAGGTAGCCGGCTCGGGACGGTTCGCGGGAAGTGATGGATCAGAGAACCGCTTCAAGTATCCCAAAAGATTGACCTCATGTTCAGAAAGATCACTCCTGGATAGTAATGATGCCATAAGAAGATCTCGTAACTCATCAGAAGAGGAAGCGGGAGCGGTGTATCTCGGAGGTGGTGTAGGTGATCGGGGAGGTGGTGTTGGATCGCGTACAGGCTCAGTCACCTTCCCTTTGCCCTTTATCCGGGCTTCAAGTGCCGCAAATTTTGCATCAAACTCCTCACGGACAGCCTTTAGGGCGCTGTCCATCATATCCCTGACAACAAATGCCGGGTAAGTAACACCGGGCTCACATAGAGTACCCGTTTGCACAACCGCTGAATCAACGGTGTGGCCTACTTTCACGGTTGGCGTGATGATAGCCGTGGTAGGTCTTCCCTCCGGTCCTCGTGAAATGCCCTTCGTGGACACCACTCTCGGGGTTCCGGTCACGTCACTTAGAATCGCGACAGGTGGAGCTGAGACTGCGTCACACAGACTGGCAGTATGTGTACCTAGATGTGTATCGGGCTCTAGACTCTGGTGCACATGAAGTGAAGGTGGGGATCGGGGCAGGGATCCTCCTTGTTCAGCAACAGCGATGACAACTTTTGAAGCAGATCGTCTAAAAATGACGGTTCAGGAGTGTAGCTTTGGAGCTTACTGAATAAGTAAGAGGCACCCCATGCTAGCACCTGTTGGCAAGTGCTCCAATTAATTTGATTTAAGTTGCTCTCGAGAACCGCACCTTGCTTTGCAAGAATCAAAGCTTTTTCTTCGATGGTGAACGATGAATACAATCGCAACACTCTTAACCGTTGACTACGTGAATCGATGGTGATCTTCTGGAGGGCTTTTAAGTCGGTTAGCGGGTTCCAATCACCGTTAAACAGTACGACCACATCCACATGTGAAAGCTTGATGCTCGAGTGGCAAGTGTGGTAATCGAGCAAGCAAATGAACTTTCCGCTCTCTGTATCGTTGAACATGTTCAAGTCTTGTTTCTTCTTCTCTCGTGCATTTCTAGAAAGGATCTTTCTTGGTATACGTACGTATGAATCTTGGCCGAATCTTCGATCAACAAGGTCGTCTAAGATATCTCCAATTGTTATCCTTTCCGAACTGACCACTGACTGAAAAAGAACAAGTACTCTTAAGCCACATCTTTTAATCTCTGACAAGAGCTTGTCTAGAAGCTGCAGTTTGCTGCTGACGTTGATTTCGGCATCCAACGGGTCGATCGAGACGTCTCTTTTGGAATATTTACGCAAAGTAGGATCCACAAGATACGGGTGGTCACAGCACTTTTGGGTCTGGATAAGGATATCATGGAAAGAGTTGTTCCTTAAACACGAAGAGAGAGCCTCCAAATTGGAATGTAACAAGGAACAATATTGCTCGATTTGCATACAAGAAAGATGAACAGGGATACAGTACTCGTCAAACTCTGTTCCTTTAGAGGAAGAATGCACACGAGATTTGTTCTTTTTTTTGTTACAAGATTCACAATGCCATGCTCCAGGAGGGGTGAACGTCAAAGGAGGATCTAAACAAGACCGATGAAAGCTCTTTCCACATCCTTGTCCACAACATAATAAAAGCTCTCCACTAGCCATGCAGATTGCACAAAAGCCTTCCGACCCACGCTCACCATCAGAAGGTTCACCCGTTTTGAGTTCAGTCTCATACTCCCCGTCATCCATTGAGGAGATAGAGGAAGGTCTGTTTCCAGACTCTGGATTGCTAAAGCAAAATTCTTCTGAATCTGAGTCAACCCTTTGCCTTTGCCTTTTCCTTCTCCTTTTAGAACTGAAACATGATTTCTTGGCAGGTACTTCATGTTCTTCATTTGAAGCATCAGATACACCAGTCTGTCCCTGTGACACCTTCACCTTCTCTCCAGCAACTTGGAACAATTTCTTGTATCTATGTGCATTTACTCTCTTGTCTCTTATACTGGCACTTGTGCGATTCTTGTAATGCATATCTTCAACCCTGTATTAAAATCGAGAATGCTTGCTTAGTTGCATATGAAGATTGAAGTTGTTCTTCTTAATTAATTAAAATCTGTTGTGTGTTTTTAGAAAATTTTCTTTTGCTTTCTGTTGTCGAAACACAGTGTTGTTTCTTTGAACCCCAGCTGACTAGCTTATCACCCAGGAACTGGACATGGCCTGAAGTACTTTTTCGGTCCAGTTGACAACCTCCATGGTCCGCATCCGAAAACGCGACTAGCTCAAATCCAGACTCCTTTGGGTACCACAACCCACGGTTGGGTGTGCCTTTCAGGTACCGAAGGATGCGTTTGACTGCCATCATGTGGGATTCCTTTGGGTTTGCCTGAAAACGAGCACAAAAACAAGTAGCGAACATAATATCCGGTCTACTAGCAGTCAGATAAAACAAAGAACCAATGATGGCTCTATAAGTCTTTTGATCAACAGGCTTCCCTTTAGGGTCAGCACCGATCAAAGTGCCCGAGGCCATAGGAGTTTTAGCAACCGAAGAAGTGGCCATGTGAAAACGTTTTAAAAGATCACCGATGTATTTCGATTGATTAATCAAAATGCCATCAGGTTTTTGTATAACTTGAAGTCCCAAAAAGAAAGACAACTCCCGGAGCATACTCATCTCAAACCTGGTGGTCATGAGATCACTAAACCACGTGCACATATCTGAGTTAGTAGAACCAAATATGATATCATCGACATAAATTTGAACTAACAAGATATCATCACCTTCGGTCTTGATGAAAAGAGTAGGATCGATTTTACCTTTGTAGAAACCATTATCTAGTAGTGCATTGGAGAGGTGATCATACCAGGCACGGGGAGCTTGCTTCAACCCGTAAAGAGCCTTGTCTAGGATGTAGACATGATTAGGCTTGGTACGATCAACAAAGCCTTCAGGTTGAGTGACATAGACTTCTTCTTTTAGTTCGCCGTTGAGAAAGGCCGTTTTCACGTCCATCTGGTAGACAGTGAAGTTCTTGTGAGCGGCATAGGCTAAGAAGATCCGAATGGCTTCAATTCTGGCCACCGGTGCGAATGTCTCATCATAATCAATTCCCGCTTGTTGCTTGAATCCCTTGGCTACTAGACGAGCTTTGTTTCTGGTTACAATCCCATCTTCATCCTTCTTGTTCTTGAAGATCCATTTCAGATCGATGATTGTCTTGTTCGCTGGTCTCGGTACAAGTCTCCAGACACCCAGGCGCTCAAATTGATTCAGTTCCTCTTGCATGGCGGTCACCCAGTCAGAGATATCGAGGGCTTCCGTCACATTCGAGGGTTCATGTCTGGATAAGAAAGCTGCAAATAGGCATTCATTTTGTGTTGCAGACCTTGTCTTGACTGGCGCGGATTTGCTGCCAATCACTTGTTGGAGTGGATGAGCTCGTGTCCACTTGGTTGTATGGGGTAAGGTTGGAGGGGGTAAAGGTTCTATCCTCAGATCGATATAGAACTCAGGTTCACGTCTGGTCGTTGCTAGAGTGGTAACAGTAGATGGCACTTGAGATTGTACCATAATGGGACCAGGAGCTGCTGGTGTGTCTGAAGAGACAAGTGAAGGGCCAGCAGCTTGTGGAGCAGGTTGAGTGCTTGTGCTGGGACCTGCCACTTGTGGAGCAGGGTGAGTAGTGGTACTGGGCCCTGCCACTTGTGGAGCAGGAGGAGTGGTGGTACTGGGACCTGCCACTGGTGGAGCAGGTGGAGTGGTGCTTGTATTGGGACCTGCCACTTGTGGAGCAGGTGAAGGAATGTCTTGTTGTTGACTTGTAGTAGGCATTGTCGAGGACGCACCACTTTGAGGACTTGGAACATTCACCACCGGGGCCTGCTGGAAAGTGTGAAAAGGTTCCCCCTCAACAGGTGCAGGAGATACTCTAGAACTTGGTGATGCTGAAGCAGACGTTGATGATGAAGTTCCTTGGAGGTTGAAAGATGAAATGTCAGTGGTAGAGACCATGACATGAGGTGCTGGTTGTACAACTGCAGGAACAGGAAGAGCTATATTAGCAGGTGCAGGCAATTCTTTATAAAAGAATTCAAACAAATCATCCAAATCATAAGTATTAGAGTTAGAAGAAGATGGTTTGTTCGCTGAAGAAGTCATGGGATTGCCATGAAGTTGATCAGACGCCAGAACACCAGAGATTCCTGGTGCAACTGGAGCTGGTGTAGAGTCTTCTTCAATGCCTTCTTCAAAATCCACATTTGTGCTCTCAACCACACGTCTTGTTTTCTTGTTGAACACGCGGTAGGATGGAGAATCCATGGCATATCCAATGAAAACACCCTCATCACCCTTTGGACTGAACTTGTCAAGATTGTCTTTATCATTCTTCACGTAGCATTCACAACCAAACACTCTGAAGAATTTGATGCTGGGAGGTCGATTGTACACCAATTCATACGGAGTCTTCATGAACCTTTTGGTGATAAGAGACCGGTTTTGGGTGAAGCAGGCAGACGCAACGGCTTCAGCCCAGAAGTGTAGCGGAAGCTTGGAGAATGTCAACATGGTGCGGGCAGCTTCCACTAGGGTACGGTTCTTTCTCTCAACAACACCATTTTGTTGAGGTGTTCTGGCGGCCGAAAATGTGTGAGTGATGCCGACAGAATCAAGAAATGAGTCAAGCTTGCGATTCTTGAATTCAGTCCCGTTGTCGGTACGAATCACTTGAACAGGAAGTTGTAGTCTGACCTGCACATTTCTGATGAAGGAAATGATGATGTCTGAAGCACCATCCTTGCTTCTGAGAAAGTTCACCCATGTATATCTTGAAAAGTCATCCACAATTACCAGTACATACTTCCTCCCGTTGATGCTTTGTACGCGCATTGGTCCGCACAAGTCCATATGGAGGAGCTGAAGTGGTTTAGAGGTATTGTGTTCCACTTTCAGCTTGTGCGAAGATTTCTTGATCTTCCCCATCTCACATGCTGAGCACAACTGTTCTTTGGTGAACCTCAAGGAGGGGAGACCAGTCACCAATCCTGTCTTAGCTAGTTGATTAATTGTAGCATAATTCAGGTGGGATAGTCTCCGGTGCCACAGCACGTTCTGATTGAAGGTTGCTTTTGAGAGGAGACATACTTCTGTGAACGGTCGTTGTTTCCGGAAATTGACGGTGTAGAGATTCGACCTGCGAGTGCCCTCAATGAGTTCCTGTCCATCATATGTCCTGACACAGCATCTTGTTTCCCGAAAGTTAACCTCAAGTTTCTTGTCACAGAACTTTCCAATGCTGAGCAGGTTGTGACTCAAGCCTTCCACATAGGCTACTTTATTGATGGTGATTTATGATGAAGGATATCACCATATCCCATTATTGGTGCTGAAAGCTTATTCCCAAATCGAACAATCCCGCCATATTTTTGTTTGAAGTTAGCGAGAAGTTCCTTCCTTCCGGTCATGTGCTTGGAACACCCTGAATCCATGTACCACACATGACCGTCCTGCAAAATCACGGAGAAACATTTTTAGGTACCCATTTGGTATTGAGTCCTTTAGGATTAGCAGGTTTGGATACATGTTCCTGTTTGCCCTTAGATGGAGATTTTTGTTTGGGTTTTGGATTAGGTCTCCTGTTATGAGTATGATGATAACCATGATTGTAGAATCCATGATAGTTAGGAACAAAGTAATCATTCACGAAAGCATTTGCACAGTACCCAAATCTAAATTGGTTTTGACAACGAAAATTGCTATTACATCCATAAACTATGTGTTCACATTCATAACATTGAAATGGAGTTCGTGGTACATGCCTATTAGTTCTATGATGTACAAAATTGGAAAAATTGTTTTTCATATAACTAGACTTATGTGCAAATGGCTTCGGACGACTGCCTTCTTTTGATCCACTCTCCTTGTTCTTACGCCTACCATTTCTCATATTTTGATCTGTCACATTTTGAGAACCACAGTTAGTACCTTTGACATTTGGAGAATGAGTATGTGAAGAGTTTTTCTTCGGAGTGAAGTTGTGTGATTGTTCCTTTGGTTTGGTAGCATTCTTTCGTTTTTGAAAACGTCTGTTTTTCTTAGGAACATTCACATTGGTACGAGATGAACTCGCAACTTCAGACTCAGGGGTGACCACTTTGTCCTTCCCTTTGTCTTTCCGGGATAGTTTAGGAGGAGCCTTGTTTCCTGGTTTAGATTGGCCTGATGATCTACCATTCTCACCAACCCTATTGGTACTATCATCCGATACAATTTCAGAAATTTGTACCGTTGATTTAGGTGCCATATACGCTAAGTCTTCCATGTATGAAATGGTGGTGCAGATTGGAGTCCTTAGTACCATGGATTTAGAGTTTGTAGAAGAGGTACTTGAAGGTCTAAAATCTAACGCATTCACATTCCATCTATGGTGATGATGACGTGAGTTATCACGAGTTCCAAAGGTGGATTGACTTGCTGTTGGTGTGCTTTTGGATTTGAGAGCTTTCTCCAATTCATTGATTTTACTCAAGAATAGGTCCTTTTCCCTAAGGCTCATGCGCCTCTCATCCTCTAGCTCAGCCTCCAGTTTAGCAATCCTTCTTTCATAAAAGGTTTGGTTATCTTTGTAAACTTTTTCAAGGATTGGAACTTCCTGATTCATCTCATCCTCAGTATAGCTAGGCGTGTAGTCCTTAGATAAAGGAATCTCACGCGTTGCATAACTGGCATTCAGAGATGAATAGTTGAAGGGAAATGATTGTTTGGTTTTTCTAGCTTTTTCTTTCTTCTCAATTTCCTTCAACTGTTCAGGATCATCAGACTCTTTCATGAAAATAATTTTGTATCCAAGACTCATGTACCTCAGATCATACAAGGTAGGGGTCTTGGATATGGCACGCTTCAGATAGCATGGACTTTTATATCCAATGCCTTCCTTTGGATTGTAATAATTGAACTCTTTGGGTTGATTCATGTGAATGGTTTGATCAGTCTGGCCTCTCTTTAAAAATTTGTCCTCCATATCTTTGATTTTTGCAAACAAGTTAATCCTTTGAGCAAAAATAAATTCATACTTCTTTACATTCTCACTACTCACTATTTCAGCCTCATGTAGTCTCTTTTGTAAGTCAGTGATATTGGCATTTAAGCTTGTGACTTTATCTTCAAGAGTTTTGTTTGCAAGGGTGAGCATGTTAACTTTGTCTTTTGAATAGGCTAATTCTATGTTGAATTTCACAACTAAGGCATGTTCACTAGCTAATTTGGATTCAGCAATTGTGGTTTGTTTATTAGCTTGTTTAATCTTATTTTCATACTCAGAAACCTTTTGTGCCAGACCTTTTACTTGATTTTCAAGTTCAGTGTATGGGTCAGGGAGTACCTCAGAAGATGAATCAGAATGGTCTGAGTTGACATCATTGTAGTCACGATCATCATCCTCGGAATACTCTTCATCCACATCTGCCATCAAGCATAGTTGATCTTTTCCTTCATCACTATCCACATTCCATGCGTCATCTTGAGCTAGCATGCAGACAAGACCTCTTTCCTCATCATCACTTGACATTTGCAGCCAGGCTTCATCTTCAGCAAGCAGTGCTAATCCATCATCTTGCTTTTTCGCCAAGTTCATTTTGTTCTTGTAGTAGTCGTACTTGGAGACATGATTGATGCAATTCTTAGCGAAGTGTCCAGGCTTCCCACACTTGAAGCATGTTGGACTCCCATCCTTCTTGGGCTCTTTGCCTTTGTCATCTGTCTTTGCTTTATCTTCCGGCTTGTGGTAGACAGCTCTACTGCCTTGTTCAAGTCTCCTTGGCTCTTGATCAAACCTTCTAGGTTCGTCATACCTCTTTTCACTGTCATCATATCTTCTCTCTTGATCATCATAACGTCGTTCTTGGTACCTCCTCTCATCATATCTACGCTCCCTAGGTTCTTCATACCTCCTAGTGTCAAACTCAGTTGGCCTTTCATATCTTCTCACTTCACCTCTTGGTTTGTTTTCGTACCTTTTCCCGCTGTAGTACCTATGATTGTTGGAAGACATAGGTTTCCTCAAGTTTCTTTTAGACAAGGTCCTTGTGATTAGTGCAAGAGCCTTCTTCATGTCATTCATCTCCTCGTCAGAGTCACTCCCTTTCTCTCCGTTGTCAGACGGTACATCATATTCATCCTCGTAGCGGGTGATCTCCCAGAAGTGAACTGTCTTCTGTCTGCTACCAATGCAAGTGGGTCAGCATACTTTTCCACTTTCTTCATGTTGCTCATAGTCTCCAACACTTCATCCTGGTTGTGGTTAAGCAGCTCATACAGTTCATGGATGTCTATGTCCTCCAAGTTACGATTCTGTTGGATGTTCGAGGCGAATCTCCTCCACTCAGAGCGCAGAGAGTTGATGAATTGGATGTTGATTTCCAATTGTGACTTCTTTAGCTTGTTCTTCCTCAGTTCATTGATCATCGTGCAGAACCTATGGTAGGTGTCTTCAAGCAGCTCCCCCTCACGTCCCTTGAAGGTAGCAAACTTTGTTAGGAGGTTTGATCTCTTCATCTGAATACCCTTCTCCGTGCCATGCATCAAACTGCAGATCTCATCCCGCATTGCTTTCCCCGTGTCGTTGCAATCGATGTTTGCATAGATGTCATTCGGAAGACTTTGGATGAGGTATGACTTGGAGAGTTGATCTCCCTTCAAGCGGTTTGCTTCCTCAGGTGTGAGTTTGGTTGCATCCTTCTCAACCACACCACCTACGACAGGTGGGTTGCCATCAGGAACGTCAGGGATAGTCATGTAAAACTTGACGGGTCCATTTTTGAGGGATTCAAGTATGTCTTTGCCAAGAGGTTGTTTCTCAACGAAGTCTAGGAATCTTGACTTCCATTGTGAGAAGTCACCGCGGAAGAGAACAGGAGGTCGGGTATCGGACCCGATTGCCAAGGCATCACGTGTGTTCATGATTAAAGATTGATTGTGGATCTTAAACCACTTAGTATGATCAGGTGAATTGGTTGGTGAAAAGTCTCAAGACTTGTGAAAAACTTGAGAAAGATTCAGTTCTGGAGGTCAGGGTCTGATCAGGAGGTCAGGGTCTGATCAGGAGGTCAGGGTCTGATCAGGAGGTCAGGGTCTGATCAGGAGGTCAGGTTCAGATCTGAAGGTTGGATGTAGTGATGAGTATTGGGTGTCGGGTGATGAAGGAAGACTTAGAGAAATTCAAAAATCCAAGTCTGAAGAAAACACTTGACGCCCAAAAATCCAAGTCTGAAGAGTAGACCCGGTACCCGATGCTTGAGGTCTGAAGAATCGATTTCACCAGAACCAGAACACAACGGATCAAGAGCAAGTGGCAGGCTCTGATACCAATTGTGGGTGCCAAATCAATCAAATCAAGAACACTTTAGATTTTATGTGATGTATATGCTAAGTACAAGATCTAAATGTGATTGCATTCCATTCAATGATAAGAGATTCAAGGTGGAAGAGAAAGTACAAATGAGGTAAAAGACTCCTATTTATACTAACTCTATGGGCTAGGCTTTTAACAAATAAATGGGCCTAAACACTTGGGCCTTTAACAACAATTACATAAAAGATAACTAAGTTTGGGAAATTACAAAATTGACACAACTAACAAATATTTCTAACAAAAAGTTTTCCAGCAACCTCCGCGTGCACTACAGATTCTTCAACAGCTAAATATTTAACCACCTAAAAAATACTAAAATCGTAAAATTAGTTTTTACAGTAAACAAGATATCACAATACATAAGAATGCAACGAAAACCCAAAATCGATTTAAATATTAATCTTTTCAACCCTAACCTTCATCATTTTGAACCAAAATCTCAATTTAACCTCTAAAATGGAGAAAATAGAGATTTTGGGCATGTTTTTTGGTCCAGTAGACGCTCCAAAACGGAGAGTGGGAGAGATAGTTTAAAACTCTTTAAATTTGGAGAACTCCTGAAAAAATGATTGCAAAGAGAGATTATTTTTAATGTGTTCCCACCCTAAGTTTAAACTCTTTGATAAATTTTAGAAGAAATAATACTTTATTAGATGAATGGGGTGTTTTAATAACATAATCAATGTCGTAATCTTTCAAATAGGGAATGTATTGGAATTGAATGTATTCTTGTTCTAGAGACTTTGAAATTTCAATGTATTGTTTTAAAGATTTTGAAGTTTCAATTTATTGGGGAAGCAGTTGGAGATGCTCCAAGTAATCGTAGAAGTATAAATTTACCAAAGAGAAAAAGGATTACCTTAAATCTCAGTAATCTTTCATTGACCTCAAACCTTCCTCTTCTTCTTCTCGTTCTCAGTTGCCTCTTCTTCTTCTTGTACCGATTGTTGTGTCCCTAGAACGAAATCGGGTTTGCTAACACTAAATGTTTGTTCGGGAACAAAATCGGAGGTAGTAGGCTGGGATACGTAAGCACTTTGATTTCGCTCACTACCACCAACTTTGCTTACCTCGACGTTCGGATAAAAAACACACACACAAAGTGTTGACGGATTATTTAAACTGGCAGCATATTCCAAGAAACTCAAAACTGTGTCATCTGAAGATAACTGATACAATTTCCCAGAATGCTTGTAAGTCATTTTAGTGATACCAACAGAAGAGTCGATACCAAATCTTGTATTGAACAAAACTCATCAACCTAGAATGTGAAAAGGTTTTTGGCACCGTGGCTCGATGTCCTGGTTGATCAGAAATATACACAAACTCTCCATTAATTTGACGCCACGAACCGCCAACGCGAATGAGTAACTTAGCTCTATCAGGTGCAGAACTCATTTTGGAAATAACACTAAACAAAGAAATGAAGTTACTCAAAGATAGTTATGGTGTATGGTAATCTGATTCAAAGTTTGACGACTTTGTTCAATATTGTTTTATAGAAAGTTATGGTGTATGCTAATTGAAGTTACTCAAACCATGGTTGGCTACAAAATGGTTTTATAGAAAAAAATAGTAAAATACTCAAACAAGACTATTCTAAAAAAAACTCAAAAAATAAGCTAGTTTACGACTGTTTGTTGCCAAACATGGACTTAGTGTAAGAAATAATTCGGTTTTTTCGATCAATGTAACAAAATTTCAAAATTTTCTATAAGTTTATAACATTTTGCTGATGTTGTACCTGTTTACAAAAGGGTTAGGGCAAAGCAGACGATAAATTTGACATCACGTCATCTAATGTCATAGTCACCGAATTCGCTGAAGTAGAAGCGATTCCCGATCTGGTACGGGCGTACCAGATCGCGGTTCGTTTTCGAATTGGGTATGATTGAAATCGGCTCTGGTACGATGGAATCAGTGTTTCCCAATTCTTGAAATTACATACCTGGGAATCAAAATTCGATGATTTTGTTGAAACCGATTCGTGTATGTCGAACCCTATAATCACGAATTGCAAATCGATTTCATAATCAAAAGTTCAATAATCGATTTCAACAATCGATTTCAATAATCGATTTCAATTCAAAATCAAAAGGCAGAAGTTCAATAGTCGCATTCATTCTTCGAAATTTGTTTTTACCGTTTGATATTTATTAATAGAACACGGTTGTATTAATTATCAATTATTACACATTCACACTCTTTTAATTATAAATACTACTGAATCATTGATTACCTCTTCATCTCTCAATTATAAATTTATATTATATAATATGTATAAAAATAACGGGTACACCGTACCGAATCGTACCGGAGCGAACCGAAATGAGCCTACCCCCCTACGAACCGAATTTTAGGGACCTAGCGAATCGCGATCCCGTTCCGCGATCCCGTACCGAAGCGTACCGCGAATTCGGTGACTATGTCTAATGTTACAAAAGTAGGACACTTTGAACCTAAGACACAAATTCATCGGACCATGAAGTTTCAAACTTCATAAATCGTACCTTTTCTTTTTTTCGATTATTTCTTTAAGGAACACGTCAGTCAAAGTTGAACTAGATTTCAGAGAACCTTTCAGAATTTTCAAAGCCTGCACAGATAAAGTGATCAATGAATTATTGAAACTAATATAATAATAACTAATGACTAGAATGTTTTGTCATACCTTCTCAAAGTCAATGGTTACTTCATGATGCTCAATATCTTTCAGAGGGACTTTCAATTTATTCATTACACCAATTGCAGAGATGGAAGAAAATCGGGTTACAACAAGATCATCCGTCACCATATATATACGTCGTAGTTTCTGTTAGAAAACATCCTCCTATCCTTGGATCTTTAAATCTCATAATGTACTTCGGCTCACCAATACCATGTGAGTAATGCATCAGGATATCATCAAGCAAAGAAATTCGATAAACTTTCTTTGCTACTGAATCATATAGAGGGAAAATCTGGTTTTTAGAAACATATTTCCACTCCAACCGAGGTTCAGTAAGCAAACAACTAGCATAATTGGTTTCTCCTAACTTCATATTAGCAATGCTTGCATACAAGTTGTCCAAACACTCAAAAGAGGTATCGCCATTCGTCAACTTCCCAATTAGAGTTCCTAAAGGGATTTCTAAGAAACCAAAAACAAAGTCCACAAAATCTTGCTTCGCCTCTGCAAACAAAAACTTTGAGGTCAACTTTTGCAAAGAAAGTTTCAACGTCATTGTCTTTGAATTCTTTTTAGCAGTAGTATCACCGGTTAAATGCTGGATTGAAGTTCCAAGCCTTGGATTAACCGAACCTCTAATAGGATTAATGTCGTGGAAAACCAAGTAAGTCAACGGGTATTTCAATAATAGTGCTGCTTTTACAAGAATAAGCATCTGAAAAACAACATGATATGTAGCAAGATTAAAAAAAATATACTTAAATGTGCATTTCAAAAATGGAAATGTGTAAGAAGCATCAAACCAAACCAAACAAACTAAGGGGCCGTTTACCAAATTCTTATAGGGTAAATGCATACCGGCAAGAGATTCACCTACATTTACCCAAGGTTTTAAAAATCCCAATTGGGACTCGAGGCGATTTCCCTCTGTGAGGCGAGGCATAAGCCTCGAGGCGTGTGTATAACATATATGTGTGTATGTATATATAACACATAATATATATAATAAATATATACACAAATCTTATGAGTGCATGCAAAGTGGAAAACATAATTCCATACCAAATTTTAAATGTCATAAGTTCATAAAATTACTAGTTACAAGTTTAAAAATGTAAGAAATGGAGAAGAAGAAAAAAAGAATTTAGACTTTGGAGATGGAGGGGTTCGATGGTTTTGGAGTAGAAGAAAAGAGAAAAAGAAAGTAGGAAAGAAAGTAGAAAAGAAACATCTCTTTTATCTTTTAATGTGTAAGGTATAAGGTCATCCGCTATGGTACCAATTGGTACCAACTGCCACCTCAACGACACATCAGCTTACCAACACCTTACCAATACCATACCAATTCATCCTCATTCATACCCATTCAATATCAATCTAAATAATTAATTAAAAAAATAAAAGAAAAACAAAAGAAGAGAGAGATAGAGAGAAAGGAGAGAGAAGCTCGGTTTCACAATCGGCAAGGGGGTGCCGTGCCGGCTGCCGTGCCGGTCACCCTCGGCGGTGTTGCTGAGGGTACCGGTTCGGTACCGGTGCCTTCACGGCCCCATAGCGGATGGCCTAAGGACTACCTAAAAAGTCTTTTTGTACTTTAAAAATATTAAAATACATTTACTTTTTAGTTTGACTTTACTTCAAGAAAAAAGTAATTGAAGTTTCTACTTCAAGTCAAAGTTTAAACACTCAAGGCATTCTCAGAAGAGCCTCGCGCCTCAAAAACGCCTCACCGCCTCAACGTTTGAGGCTTAAGCCTCATGAGTGGTTTTGGACCGCCTTGTCTCTTACTGGGTAAGCTTCTCTGGTACTATCCATGCTCAATCAATAAGGTAAACGATACGGGTAAGTGCTTACCAGGTAATCTTTTGGTAAACGGCCCATAAGTATATCCTATTCGAAGGTGGGGTCTAGAAGTAGACAACCTAACATCCACCCAAAGAGCAAACCGGTTGTTTCCATGAAGACCCCTAACTAATGCCTGGTATAGTGGTATGTAAAAAAGAGATACAAAATTATTAATTAATTACCTGTTTGTGACCAATCTCAATGGTCCTCTCTTCTACATGGCTAGCGTCAGTATATCCATGACTAAACAGAAGTCCAAAGCTCAAATCTAAAGTATTTGGCTTCACATGAAGATCATCTGTGACTATAAAAGTTGCCGCATTTGGAACAAAAAGACCTTCATTGTCATATCCTCCGATAATACCATCCATGTCCTTGTATTCAAGTTCCCGAGTCATTGATTTCCAACATGTCTGACATTTAGCAACGCTAGAAGTGCTAAAATAAGAACCAGACCGTAGATTGCAACCCTCATTTTCACACCAGAAGTACTTTGTAGGCTCTGTGTCGTCTATGGTTGAGTTTAAGGTTTCTGCAGCTATCGTATAATTTGGTTTTGGGATTAAGCATCATAAATTTGCCTTCTTCAGCAGAAAAGCAGTCCGCAGGAAGTTCAACTAGACTTTGGTACAAGTTATTTAGGCTCCCGATCGCCTTCAAATTTTGATCAGGACATTTCTCCAAAACTCTGACGATTGTACCCAAAGGCAATGCCATGATACTAAAAAGAGCGTTAACAAAATTGCCATCAGCTTCCGCAAATATCACTTTGTTTCTCCCTTTGTGCACCAATACTTTTAGTGAGAGTTTGTCTTCCTCAATAGCAACCATGATTATTGAACATTAAACAGAGGATACAACTTGTCTATGTAAGATTTTTCTCCAAAATGCCTCCTGAGATTTAACATTACTATTTAAGCTAATTATGTGGTCATATGAAACCAGATTTATTAGATTATATATATGAAATCCACCAGATTAAATCAGTTGTTCTAAGGCAAAATCGTTATTGTACAGTAAAACTAAACCAATTTGTAGTAAAAACACATTAATTAAGCCAAGTTTTTTTTACATATCAAGGATTATAAGAAGAATATAAGCTACTAGAATGAAAATTTTAGAAATTTGTGGTGATTATGAGCAAATTAATCACAAATTAATTAGTATCAACAACAAGTAGCAAGCATTTCTTAGTATAAATAACTGTAGGAAAAGAACATGAGCTAAGGTTTGAGAAATTAAATATCTGGATCTAATACAAGAAAAATAGATGGTTAAAATGGAAGCTAGGGTTTGTTTGTAAGTCGGTTGTAGAAAAAGGAAAGAGGATACTAACCGGAGCACAAGTGGCCGCCGGTGAAAGTAGCAGCGCCGGTGAGTATAATTCTACACTGTTTCTTTTTAGTTTTTACTTCTTAACTTTTTTAACCAAACTCACTCAAAATGAAAATGGAAGTAAAACATTGGGTCAAAAGGTCTCCCACACTTGTCCTAGGCTATCATTAGCCAATCCTTTGGAACCTTCTCAACCCTACTGTGACATCAGCTTTTCTTCAACCTTCACATTAACCCTTTGAAACCCTCTCTGATTAGTAACTTTCTCAACCCTACCAAACCAAATACCTAATAAAAATCTTTTTAATATAAAGGAAGAGAGAGATGGAGAGAAAGGAAGAGAGAGAGAGGGTTCACTTCAGCTAACTGCGGCTTCCCCACACCACCTCCCAACCCGCCGGCTCCAACCTATCGGTCACGTATCGGTACCTGCCGAAGCGGGCGGGCTCACCGCCGCCTCCCAACCCCACACCGCTACGCATAGCCTTATGTCATACAGTAAACTTCTCATGACAACGCATTATATTCTGGAATTTGGCCAAACTAGCCTAAATACACCAACATATGTACTTCCTAGTCATTACTCTCTCAACCTTATCAAACTAGCCATCAAAAGTCAAAACCATGACCTTTGAATCTGTGATTGATGATTAGGACCAAAATTGTAAGAAAGTTTCATAATCTGGATTAATTCCGTGATTTCCAAATCCATGATCACGGATTGGACATGTGGCATTAATCTATTGGAAGAGCCTCAAAATCGGTCAAAATAAAGTCAAGATCACGAAGTCGGCTAAGCCATGACTCCGTGATCACGGCTTTAGGATTCAAAGGAATGGTCACGAATCAAGGAATTGGAATATCATGGATTTGGCTTGAATCAAGGAGTTACGACTCCTTGATTGGGGTGAATTGAGGATTCCCTACTCCGTGATATATGGTTTTTGTATGTATATTTACATATTATATCCTTTGGGTTTATTAAGCAATTCATTTTATTACCTTTACTTTTTTTAATTTTCATTTTATATCTTTCTATATTAGCATGCATAAACATATATCAACTAAAATACATCAAAAAAATTACGTTTCTTTTTTTATAAATTACGTCATTGTGATCGTTTCCTCAATATCTTTAAAATGAGCCAAATATCCGTGATATTGTCGGTAAATGGAACAGTAAAAAAACTGCCAGTAAATGTTGTCGGAAAACAGTGGGAAAATCGTGACTAGTTATTCCGGACCAACTTTTTATCGATGCTTTTTAACGTCGGAAAACGGTCCGTAAAGCATGTTTCCGACAATTTTTTTTTTTGGAAGGGTGTCCGGGACAAAGCCAGACTAATCCCCGGCAATTTTGAGGGTTAAACATGGCCCCACTTAAATGTCCTTAGACATGCACACGAGAAGGCTCGAACTCGGTTAAGGCACTATGAACCGCCCGAACGATAACCAATTCGCCACAGCACTGGAAGACTGTTTCCGACAATTTGCCGACGGTTTCAACATTCGTTGATACCCTTATTTTTCAGTAGTAGTGTTTTCTCTCATTTGGGTCCAATTCACCAAATTGTGATAGTAGATTGGCTTATTTTATGCTCAATTGGTAATGAGTGGAAGCAAGTTTGCATAAGAATGGTTTATTTTACAAGTACTTTAGAAGCATGTGCACATATTCAAATTTGTTGAGACCAAAAGGAGATGATAAGAATTAACAACCCCAAGAGGACAAGTGATTCGGCCAGAAGGGAGCACAGAATCACTGAAAGGAAGGGTGAGAGAAGCCGTTTGGTTAAAGTTAAACGACTTTTTTGTTTTAAGAGGACAAGTTAATCATCTATTATTTTAGTTTTGGATAATACCGGTGAATTTTTTTCACATATAATGTGAATTTGAAAAAAATTCTCAAATCTATTGCCTTGTTTTTTCCTTTTCATTTGAATAATTTTTGTATTTAATAAGTTTGCTACGTCAAAAATCAAAATGACATAGCCAGTTTCCTAAATAAATGACAAAGTTCATTTTAAACCCACGATAATTGTATATATAAGTTGGTTCTTAAAATAAGAATTCGAACAAATTTTGACATGTAAACGCAATTTTCCTTTTTTAAATTACATAAGATTAAATATGTAAAATATTGTTAGAACTAACATTATTTACCTAATTTCAGTGATCATAATGAGTATTACAATATAAACCAGCATCCCACGCTATATACAGTGCATCGAAACAGTTTACTCAAAACAAGAAATTCAACAACCGGTTCTCAAAGAAAAAAAATACCCAAAAACCATTTTGCCATTTAAACTCGCTTAAAACAAATCAAGTAGGAAGGAACCCGAAGCAAACCGTAGTGTTACACCAGTCACCAATTAACAGGTGGATATTAAGATTTCAAAAGTATCTCACCGATTCTTGAACACTATCTCTTTTCTTACTTTGGATTATTTCTTCAAGTAATGCATCCGTAAAAGTTGAACTTGATTTCAAAGACGCTTTCAAAATCTTCAAAGCCTGCACAAATAAAGTACACAAATTACGAACTATTGAAAAAAATAACAATTAGAAAGTTGTATGTGTCGTACCTCCTCGATACCAATAGTTACTGAATGTCGTTCAACATCATTCAGAGGAACTTTCAACTTATTCAGCATGGAAAATCCAGAAATAGAAGATAGTGGCGTTATAACAAGATCATCTGTCAACATGAACTGTGTAGGTGCCTTTAAAAAACTTCCTTTAACCCTTGGATCATTCAATTTCCTGTTACAGCCTTCAAGGTAAGTCTCAAAACAGGAAACATCAAGAGGAAAAATCTGGTTTACAGAAACATATTTCCACTGTAACGCAGGTTTAATAAGTAAATCCTTGCGAACTTCTGAATTTATGCATCTTCCTACACTCATATTGGAAATGCTTGCAAACAAGTTATCCAAACACTCAAAAGATGTATTTCCATTCATCAGCTTCCCAATTAGAGTTCCTAATGGGATTTCCAAGAAACCAAACAGAAAGTCCACAAAATTTTCCTCAGCCTCTGCAAACAAAAACTTTGAGGTAGACTTTTGCCATGCAACTCTCAAGGTCATTTTCTTAAAATATGGATTTGGATCGTCTTCGTTACTGGTTAAAAGTTGAATCGAAGTACCCAGTCTGGGATTAACCAAAACTCCACTAGGATGAGTGGCATGGAAAACCAAGTAACTCAACGGGTTCTTGAACAATAGCGCCGCTTTTACAAGAATAACCATCTGAAAAACAAACATATGCTTAATTAATGTGCATTTAGAAAACCTTTGTATGATGCATGCAGAAAATATATAAAAAAACATTGAAGAAATACCTGTTCGCGACCAATATCAAAGGTCATTTCTTCCAATTGACTAGAGTCGGTAAATCCAAGATCACAAGCCAATGGGATGCTAAAATCTAAAGTATTTGGCATCACATTAAGATCATCTGTGACTATAAAAGTTGTCAAACTAGGAACAAACACATCAAGATCATCGCGATGAGATCTTATTTTAAGAAGATCATTTGAATCGTCATATTTCACTTCACGATTCATTATTTTCAGACAGTAAGGACATATGGGAAATATAGAAGTGCTAAAATAAGCGGAACGAAATTCTGTGCATCCCCTTTCACATATGAAGTACTTTGTAGGCTCTGTGTCGTCGATATTGAGTTTAAGCTCTCTACAGTGATCATATGCTGAGGTTCTGGGATTAAGCATCATAAATTTGCTTTCTTCATTAGAAAAGTAACATTCAGGAAGTTCCTCTAGACTCTTGTACAAGTTCTTTAGGCTCCCAAGTGCCTGCAGATTCTGATCAGGACATTTATCCAAAAGTCTGACAATTGTGGACATGGGAAATGTCATGATGCTGAAAAGTGTGTCCAAAAAAGTGTAGTCGGCTTCCGCAAACGCCACTTGCCTTTTCGCTTTATGCACCATTAGTTTTAGCGAGATTTTGTTTTCGTTGGCTGCCATGATTGTTTGATCTTTAAACAGAATATAGAACTCAACTGTGGAAAATTCTTCAAATGCTTCAGTTCCTGAGATTTAAACTAATGAAAAAAGTCGTTCAACAGACAGTTTTAATAGCAAGATTACAGAAAGTTAATGAACTTCTCAACTAGTACTTTTATCGAGATTTTGGCTTCGCCGGTAGTACGTCGTAGACGCCATGATTCCAATTGTGAACAAGAAGAGAATTAGATCGAGGTTATATCTGTATGTTATATTTCTAATAAGATATTAAGAGTTTGTTGTTTAAGTGGTGAGGGGAGGCGACACCCCAGTTCATGGGTCAACCTCCTGGTCGGGTATGGGCGAGTCTATGGGCCGGTAACGGTTTCCATGGTCGAGAGAATTAGTCGGGTGCCCGAATAGATCCCGGATACCTCTTCGACTTCGGTGTTTAACTGCCGTGCAAAAAAATCTCGTTTGAAGAATTTGTCTTTCAACCATGTGTACAATTTCGTATTTTTGAAAAGTCACTCCCTAGTAACTTATCAAAAACTCCTTTATCAAAACTTGATAAACCCCTAAATGCTAATAAGCTAATCCAAACATTTTTTAAAAAACTCATTTTCCACAACACATAAGTTAATAAGCGCTTTTGCCAAAAGTCAGTAGGTTTCAAGGTGTACCTTTTGATTACCTTGGAGTTCGACCGCTACGAGATGAGCAGGTGGTCAATCGGTTCTTCAACTGAGGGGACAAATTAAGTGAAAAAGTGGTAAGTGAAGAAAGTGAATGGAGAGAAATGGATCTAAGTAAAAATAGTGGGGAAGGAGTGAATGGAGAGAAAAGGGATAAAGTGAAAAAGTGGAAAAAGAAAAAAGCAACCATATATGTTCACACTTTTTCCGTTAAGTGCGCTATCAAGTATATAGAGATGAAGATTCGCTCATTAATCGGGGTATATATTGGTACAATTCTTTAAAGCATCTTTGTAGGCAACCTCTTGATTTCATGTGATAATGAGAATAACTAAGGCTGTGTTTGGCAAAAGTAAGTTAGCTGATAAGCTAGCACGCTATAAGCTAGTCTATCCAAACATATACCATAAGCTAGCTTTTTGTAACACTACTTTTAGTAGCTTTTTGTGAGTTTATTGTAATTTTTTCTAATTATAGTCTTATTAATATTAATTATTAAATCCAAATATACATTTTTTGGTCATTTTACATATTCATAAGCTAGTTTTTGTTAATAAGCTAGCTTATCAGCTACTAACTAGCTTATCAATCAACAGCTAGCTTATCATCTACGAGCTAGCTTATCAGCTAGTTTGCCAAATATAACCTAAATATTACTTAATTACTAATAGTTAAGTACCATTATAATGAGACCTAATACAGCACTTAATTATAAAATTTAAGTATATATGCCTATCATTAGGGCCGATCATTTAGGTGTTGTTTGTTTTTTAAGAGGTCTGAAGTCTGAAGTTTAATTTCATGTCTGAAAAATTAGAGGTGGTGTTGAAGTCTGAAATCTGAAACTATTAGACTGTTTGTTTTTCTAAGGTCTGAAATATGAATATGAACCAAACAATATTTTTTTGGACTATCTTCACCAAAATGTATCCAACTATACACGTATTCCTATTGTATGTATCCAACTTCAAAATGGGTTATTGTGTGTACTAAACTTTCAATTTGGTTTATTGTGTGTACCGGTTTACCTGATAACCTGCTGATGCTGATGTGTATCAAGTAATTTCTCCGGCGACACCCTTCTCCGGCGACTCCCTTCTCCGGCCACCACCACCACCACCATCACCAAACCCACCACCAACACCGCCACCATGTCCACCACCACAGCCACCACTACCATCACCAAACCCACCACCAACCCGACGATCCAGACGAAGATTCCGACGACGACCGCCGCCAACCCACCTCTACAACTACCACCGTCAACCACCACCCCTGGTTCTAAGCTGATTCTGATCTGATTTTGCATTCGATCAATTAGGGTTCATATATTGAAATTAGGGTTCTTGGTAAATTTGGGGTTTTTTTCATATCAAATTTGGGGTGGTGGTGGTGGCTGTGGTGTTGGAGATGGTGATGGTGGTGGCGATGTTGGTGGTGGGTTTGGTGATGGTTTGGTGATGGTGGTGGTGGGTTTGGTGGGGAGATGGTGGTGGTGGGTTTGGTAGTGGTGGTGGTGGTGGCGGTGGTGGCCGGAGAAGGGAGTTGCCGGAGAAGGGAGTCGCCGGAGAAGAATATGGTGGTGGTGGGTTTGGTGGTGGTGGTGGTGGCTGTGGTGGTGGAGATGATGGCTGTGGTGGTGGTGGTGGCCGGAGAAGGGAGTCGCCGGAGAAGAAGATAGTGGTGGTGGGTTTGGTGGTGGTGGTGGTGGTGGCTGTGGTGGTGGAGATAGTGGCTGTGGTGGTGGTGGTGGCCGGAGAAGGGAGTCACCGGAGAAGAAGATGACCGGCTACCCTTTCAGCAGGTAAACCGGTACACACAATAAACCAAATTGAAAGTTTAGTACACACAATAACCCATTTTGAAGTTGGATACACACAATAGGAATACGGGTATAGTTGGATACATTTTGGTGAAGATAGTCCTATTTTTTTTTTAATTGGTAATTTTGATTATCAACTCATTTTGAAAGGGCAATTTGGTAATTTGATAAAATAGTTGGTGCCCTAATCTTTTCCATATAAAAAGAAGAGTTAGGTGAGAACCCAAACCACTTTTTACTTTTTCAGCAGCCTTCAAGTTCCAAACTCACCACCTCCGGCCGCCGTACGGTTCGCCGGAGACCTCGCCGGCGTATGTCTCCCTCTTCCCTCCCCCGCCGCTGTTCGACGTCGCTGCGCCTCCTTCTTCCACCGCCGTTCACCGCTGCTGCGTCTCCCTTTCCCCCATCGTTCGACGACGCTGCATGTCCCTCCTCCCCGTCGTTCGACGCCGCTGCGTCTCACTCCTCCGCCACCGTTCGCCGCCAGCTGCGTGTCCCTTCTCCCCGCCGTTCGACGCCGCTGCGTCTCCCTCCTCCGCCGTCGTTCGCTGCCGCTGCGTGTCCCTCCTTCCCGCCGTTCGCCGCCGCCGCTGCCCAGACCTTGGATTCATGATTTCAGAGGATTTCAGTGTTCTTTTTTCCACTTAATTTTTCCGAGCAACTTCAGAGCTTTTCAGCTCTTATTTAGAAAAAAAATCAAACAGTCTGAAATCATGAATGTCTGACCGAATCAGACTTCAGAGGATTTCAGATGTTTTTTTGTAAAAAACAAACAACCCCTTAATGAATATAAGCAACCCTTAATAAGTTAATACAATGAATATGAGCAACCCTTAATAGGTGCCCTATTCATCTCTTAATTTTTAGAAGTGAAATCAAACTTCACACTTCATACCTCTTAAAAAACAAATGACAACTTTATAAATTAACTTTTCAATATACATATTAATTTTTAAATTGCTTAGTTATTTTGAATAATTCATTAAAGTACAAGGGTTAAATATATATATATATATATATATATATATATATAGTAGAGTCACCTTATTTTGAAAACTCATTAATTTGTGGAAACTTTGGAAACTCATATAAACCATTGATTAGAAGGATCAACGGACAAGATTAATTGCAAAATTCAAAATCATAACCACCAACTCCTATAACTAAGCATCATAAAAATAAAATTACCAAAAATAAACAAGAACATGGATTATGATTGATGGAAAACATGGTTTCCAAAGTTTCCACAAATTAATGAGTTTTCAAAATAAGGTGACTCTATATATATATAGAGGGATTTTCTTTTGTGAACTTTTTTTTGGTGTGAACTTGTGAACTTTCTCCAAAACGATAATTATATGATGAAATTGGTTCTTGAAGTTGTTTAATATGATGAAATTATATTATATAATACATTTTTTGTTCAAATTGTTTCATATTTCGGTGGTTTTACGTGAAATCAAAAGGTTTCATAAAAATATATGAAACAGTTTCATAAGAATGAAAAAGTTACGTAAAAAATACCGAAATATGAAACATTTTCATCAAAAAATGAATCATATAATATAATTTCATCATATTAAACAATTTCATGAACCAATTTCATTGATTTAACCTATGAAATCGTCGTTTTGGAGAAAGTTCACAAGTTCACACCAAAAAAAAGTTCACAAACGAAAATCCCTCTATATATATATAGGGGTGGGTTCAAATGTGAACCATTTTTTGGTTGTGAACGTGAAGACAACCGAGAGTGCGACACGTGACGGATGACTAGGCGCCACGTCAAGTCCACGGCGGATGACTAAGCGCGATTCATGGGAGGGCATTGAATTAAAGAGGGGGACCACACTCAAAGCCGCCACGTGTCGCGCTCTCGGTTAATTAAAGAGGGGGACCACACTCAAAGCCGCCACGTGTCGCGCTCTCGGTTGTCCTCACGTTCACAACCAAAAAGTGGTTCACGTTTAAACTTTCCTATATATATATATATATATATATTTGCATCACCACATGCTTTACCTTTTTCTTTTACTTAGGTTCGTAGCTTTCCACCCACTGCAACTCTCATATCCTACTTTTCTATCCCTTTATTTCCTTATAACTGGAGGGGAGCAGCTGCTCCCCTCGTTCCTATATGGCTTTGTCAGTGGTTGTGCTAAAATATAAATGTGGCTCTATAAATTTTTTATGTAATCATAAACAAACTTCAAATAAAATACTTCCAAATTGATAGTTACATCGTTAAATTCAACTTCATATATCCTTTTATAATTAATATGTTGACAATAACAAAATTAGAAATAATCACATGAGCATGAAAATGAAATTGAATTGATTAAAACACTAAACTTTAACTTCCCAATCAAAGTTCCTAAAGGAATTTCCAAGAAACCAAAAAGGAAGTCCACAAAATCTTCCTCCACCTCCGCAAACAAAAACTTCGAGGTAGCAATGCAACTCTCAATACCATTGTCTTTAAGTTTGTACTTTTTTCAGTAGTGATGGTTTATTTCTGCTAATGGTTGCTTCTGGTATTTGTTTTCGTAGCGAGTTGATTGCATTCGCTAGTGTTGGTCAATTGTTATTGTATTAGTTTCGGTGGCTTTGATGTACATTGTTTTTATATTTTGGTAATAAAAATCTTGTCTTACGGTTTAAAAAAAAAACTTATACATACGGAGTAATTTGTATATGCACACTTACGTATGTACAATTGCATATATAAATATTAAAAAAACAAAACAAAGAACCAAAAGAAAGGGTTTTATTTTAAACACGTTGTTGTATGTTTCAACTTTAAATTATTAGCTTTTAAATAAATTGGAAACAAAAAAATGAAGTTTAGAGCATCCACAATGAAGGTTCTTCTTGGGGTTTTTATAAGAACCTCCACTGTGGGATAAAGTTTCTTGCTCAATTATAGGTTCTTATTGGAACTCAGGTGCTTGAACTGGAACTCAGGTGCTTGAATAAGAACTCAAGTTCTTGTAATAGTTTCCTTTTCTGTTATATAATAATTTACATATATAAAAATAATATTATAAATATTAAAAAGGAGGTGAGTTTTTTTATAAAAATCTCCATTGTAGAGTTTTAAGAGGATTCTTAGTTTGTTGAGATGACAATGATGTAGTAGGAAAAAACATACTAGTAAATAAGGTTCTTAGAGGTTCCACCACTGTCGATATTATACATCATGAATATAATATAAAATATAATATTAATAATTATAACCAAAATATCTTTTAGAATTAAATAAACTAAAACCATATAAATATGATATCTAAGAGACCATTTTCAACTAAAATAACACCAAATTACGTAAAAGGTTAATAGAACGAAGTTAAATATTTCTCCAATAAACCTACTAAGTTAAACCTTTATTTACAAACCCCCTAGCATACGCAAGAACAAAAAAGAAAGAACCACCTCCTCCACCATAAACAATTTCATCTTCATAAATAGAGCACCTTGGTTCTATTTTTGTGCAATTTTCCCTATTTTTTGCTTTTTTAATCTATTGATTTGGTCCGCATTTTGTCTTTCCTTAACTCTGCGAAATACCTCATCCCTACAAAAAACCAACACAAAAATCAAAGTGATAACTCCATGATTAAACAAAAATCAATTACAAATCAAATATGAATGACGGGCTGTTTGGCAGTTGTTGAATGGTTTAGTGTTGAATGATTAAGTGGTCAAAATGATTAAGAGGCTCTTATGATATGGTGGTTTGGTAATTGTTGATAACGAAATCACGGCTTTGAATGGCTAAGAGACATGCAAGATACAAAATCATTCAGAGAGTTTTGAAACCATTAAGAGGCAGCCCAGTTTTTGTCAAACAAGATTTACCTCTTAACGATTCAGAGACCGTCTCTTAATGAAACTGTTAAGAGGTAAACAAACAGACAAGCTACAAAAATGCAACTATACAAACATAAATGTAGGCAGAAAATGCAAATAACAAAAACTGAAATAAAACTAACTTTGATTGTTGAATCTGTAAGTTTGTGGGGTTCCAACTCAAAACCAATTGGCAATGAGTGGAGTAGCCCAGGACCCTTATAAGCACATTACAAGTTCACTTTGTGTCCAACGTGGGACATTGCTCAACACGCCCCCTCACGTGTGGCGTTCTTTTAGCCTAACACATGGATACTTTGGGTTACGTGGAGTCCGTGTGGCTTTTCTTTGACCAACCACGGGTGAACCACTGAACCTTGCTCTGATACCATGTAAGTTTGTGGGGTTCCAACTCAAAACCAATTGGCAATGAGTGGAGTAGCTCAGGACCCTTATAAACACATTACAAGTTCACTTTGTATCCAATGTGGGACATTGCTCAACAGAATCAGGCCAAAGAAAAGAGTAAGTTACACCAAAATAAAAACAACTTTAAGACATTCATTTAACTAACCCAATAATAAAAAATAAAAAATCATTTAAACAAACCAATAATCAAAAAATTCATTTAATTAACCCAATAAACAATATCACGTTCTCAAAACATAAATGAAAGCAAAATGGTTTTTATTCTGCTTATTTAAAATGAATTATGGTTCTTTCAAAATAGAGGTTCTAATCAATGGTTTTCAAAAATAGAAATGAAAGTAACATTTTTTTTCCTATTTATGTGCAATTTCATCCATTAAAACTACACAATGACAAATTTTGGTCGATATTTGATATATAATATACAACTATAATATTTATGAAGCTAGTTTATGACTCACTACCCAAACAAGAATTTTCTTTTAAAAAAGCTAGTTTATGGCTACTTGTTGACAAATATGGACTTAGTGTAAGAAATAATTCGTTTTCTCAATCAATGTAACAAAACTTCAAAGTTTTCTATAAGTTTATAACATTTGATGACGTGGTTACCTGTTTACAAAAGGGATATGGCAAAGTCGACGATAAATTTGACACCGTGTTATCTAATGTTACAAAAATAGGAAACTTTGAACCTGAGACACAAATTCATCAAAGCATGAATTTTCAAACTTCGTACCTTTGCTTGTTTTCGATTATTTCTTTAAGGAACACGTCCGTCAAAGTTGAACTACATTTCAGAGAAGCTTTCAAGATTTTCAAAGCCTGCATAAATAAAGTGATCAATGAAATATTGAAACCAACAACAATAATGATTAATGACTAGAATGTTATGTCATACCTTCCCAATGCCAATGGTTACTTTATGATGCTCAACATCTTTCAGAGGGACTTTCAATTTATTCATTATACCAATTGCAGAAATGGAAGAAAATCGGGTTACAACAAGATCATCCGTTACCATATACGTCGTAGTTGCTTTTAGAAAACCTCCTCCGATCCTTGGATCTTTAAATCTCATAATGTACTTCGGGTCACCAATACTATGTAGGTAACGCATCATGATACCATCAAGAAAAGGGAATTGATGGATTTGCTGAGGGTTTAAACCATTTACAGGGAAAATCTGGTTTTCAGAAACATATTTCCACTCCAACTCAGGTTGAATAAGCAAACGCCTAGTATTTTCCGACACTCCTAAATTCATATTAGCGATGCTTGCATGCAAGTTCTCCAAACACTCGAAAGAGGTATCCCCATTCATCAACTTCCCAATTAGAATTCCTAAAGGGATTTCTAAGAAACCAAAAACAAAGTCCACAAAATCTTGCTCTGCCTCTGCAAACAAAAACTTTGAGGTCGACTGTTGCAAAGTAAGTTTCAACGTCATTGTCTTTGAATTCTTTGCAGCAGTATTATTACTGATTAAATGCTGAACTGAAGTTCCAATCCTTGGATTAACCGAACCTCTAATAGGATGAATGTCGCGGAAAACCAAGTAACTCAACGGGTATTTCAATAATAGTGCTGCTTTTACAAGAATAAGCATCTGAAAAGCAACATGATATGTAGTGATATAAGAGAAAAAAATGTTTAATGTGCATTTCAAAAATGGAAGTGTATAAGAAACATCAAACTAAACGGAACCTAACCAAACTAAGGGGCCGCTTACCAAAATTTTACAGGTAAGCACTTACTGGCAAGAAGATTCACCTTCATTTACCGTATTGTGCAACATCATTGGCCATGAAAATGAATTGTTGGTTAGTGCTTACCGGGTAAGACCTATTTCCCACATGTACCGAGTAAGCTTCTAGGTCATTTCCATGCTCAATCAATAAAGTAAATGAAACTAGCAAGTGCTTACCAGGTAATCGATTAGTAAACAGCCCTTAAGTTTATCCCATCCGAAGATGGGGCCTAGGGAGGGTGAAATGTAAGTAGACCTAACACCCAGCCAAAGAGCAAACTAGTTGTTTCCATGAAGACCCCAAGTATGTAAAAAAGAGATACATAATTAATTACCTGTTGGTGACCAATCTCAATGGTCCTCTCTTCTACATGGCTAGCATCAGTAAATCCAAGACTAAACAGAAGTCCAAGGCTGAAATCTAAAGTATTTGCCATCACATGAAGATCATCTGTGACTATAAAAGTTGCTGCATTCGGAACAAAAAGACCATCATTATGACATCCTCCTCCAATAGGAATGTCCTTGTATTTGATTTCCCAAGTCATCAATTTCCGACATCTACAACATTTAGCAACGTTATATGTGCTAAAGTATGAATCAGACGGTAGATTGCAACCCCTATTTCCACACATGAAGTACTTTGTAGGCTCTGTGTCGTCTATGTTGAGTTTAAGGTTTCTGCAGCTATCATATGCTGAGGTTCTGGGATTAAGCATCATAAATTTGCCTTCTTCAGTAGAAAAGCAATCCGCGGGAAGTTCAGTTAGACTTTGGTACAAGTTATTTAGGCTCCCGATCGCCTTCAAATTTTGATCAGCACATTTCTCCAAAACTCTGACGATTGTACCCAAAGGCAATGCCATGATACTAAAAAGAGTGTTAACAAAACTGCCATCAGCTTCCGCAAATATCACTTTGTTTCTCTCTTTGTGCACCAATACTTTTAGTGAGAGCTTGTCTTCCTCAATAGCAACCATGATTGTTGAACATTAAACAGAGGATACAACTTCTCTATGTAGGGACTCTTCTTCAAATGCCTCCTGATGTTTAACAGTACTATTTAAACTAATTATGTGGAAATGAAATTAACCAGATTTGTTAATGAATTCTTAATTATCTTTTTGAATTGGAAAATTAGCTAGACAAATCCACCACATTAAATTGGTTCACTAAACTAAACCAAAATGGCACGTAGCTCAGTTGGTAATGGGTGGGGGCATAGTTTGTTCGAACAAACTATGTGAGTCAAAATGGCATAGTTTGTGCAAAATCGAATTGGTCATGGGTTCGAGTCCAGGGCACCCCATAGCCACAACGGCTGAGTGAGTCAGGTATGCCCCCTGCATTATGGAATTGGAAGACGACTGTGGGCCGGTTGGGCCAGCTAGGGTTTGAGAAAAACCTTGATCTAATACCCGTCCATGGGCTGGTCCAGTCCCCTAAGCCGGTCAAGTTATAGACTGTGCCTCCCCCCAGCCCAGTCAGGTTGGGCTCTAGGTCCGGCGTAAGCTGGGCCGAGACAACGGTGGATTAGTGGATTGTCCTTGGATGCCTGATACTGCCGGGGAGGCGTGCGTGCGTGTGCGTGTGTTCGTGGTAATCGTTCGTTGGTTTGATGCCGCTATGCCTTAAAAAAAGTTACTAGAAAAATGGAGGGTGGGACGGAAAATAGAGGCTGAAGCTGATACTAACCGGAGAAGAAGTGGCCGGCGGTGAAGGATGGGGAGCAGCGCCGGTGAGGAATGAGGAAGAGAGTATTATTCTACTATTATAGTTTCTTTTAAGTTCAAACTTTTAAACAAACTCAAAAAGAAATTGGAAGTAAAAAGCATTGGGTCAAAAGTCTCCAGTAGCTGTCTTGTCATACAGTAAAAACAAGGCTTTACAGTTTACATTCACGTTATGACAGTACGGCAAAAAAAAAAGATAGAAGTTTATAATAGTATTTTAATTTTTTTAAGTAAATTCCGTGATTGGCAGTAAATTGTTTTTTTTAATAGAGAAATTAATTTTTATACCCACTCATAAAAATAAGATTCATCTCCTAGCCATTATCTACCAAAAATGCATGAAATACCCACCGGTCCGCTATCCGGCAACCGCTAATAGCGGCTCCGGCAAGTAGAATAGCGGCAGCAAATAGCGGCTATGTGTGTGTATATATAAGGCATCTATGTGAGGAATTTCTCAATATGTGTGTATATATAAAATAGCGGCTATGTTTATATATATATAAGGCGGCTAATTGTCTATATATATATATATATAAGGCGGCAATGAGAAAAAATTTCAAGTTGTTAAAAATATATATAAGGCGGCTATGTGTCTATATATATACTTATCTTCACATAGCGGCAACAATATATATTCACATAGCAGCACCAATATATGTACACAAGCTGCAACTATATAAACACACCCATAAATCACTCGCTGCCGCTATTGGCGGTAGGGTGTGATAGCGGCAGCATTTAGAATCTCACGTTGGGGTTATGTGTTGGCCAGATAGCGGTCGCCGGCGGGCATTAGCGGCCAGCGGTTAGCGGGTCGGTAGGTAAAACTTTAATTTTTGGTAGAGAATGGCTAGGAGATGAATCTTATTTTTATGGTTGGGTATAAAAATTAATTTCTCTTTTAAATAACCCTCTACGTCCCTAAGATAAAAATAATAATGAAATACATTATGGTTTATATTTATCAAGGTTCCAAAAGGTGTGATAGGCATGATGACGAGGTCAAACCTTAAGGCTATGTTTGGCAAGGGTAGCTTATAAGCTAGCAGCTGGTAGCTGATAAGCTAGCGGATAGCTGATAAGCTAGTTGTTGATTGATAAGCTTGCTAGTAGCTGATAAGCTAGCTGTTGAACAAATTATGTTTGGCAAAAACTAGCTTATGAGTATGTAAAATGACCAAAAAGGGTATATTTGATTTTAATAATTAATATTAATAAGGGTATAATTGGAAAAAGCTACAATAAGTTCCTCATAAGCCACTCAAAGTAGCGTTTCAAAAAGCTAGCTTCTTGGTACATGTTTGGATGAACTAGCTTATAAGCTAGCTTATCAGCTAGCTTATGCTTGCCAAACATAGCCTAAGGCTTACGAGATATAACGAGGATGCGGCGTTTTTCAAAGCGTGACATACGGCGGCAAATTTATGTGATATATAGAATTATACATATATATGTTTTATATAAATTATTTTAATCAAATAATGACGCAAATTTAACAACACAAAAGATTTAAAAAATAACAAAAGTTAATTTTTTTTGAAAAAAAAATCATGTCTTACAAAAAAAACGCGCACCGCAGCGCGATATGGCGTGCCTTAAGGTGCCATGGTGTGAGTCACGCCTTACAGAAACGCTATGGGACATTTCGTAATGTTGGAGACGCGTCTTGCGCCATATCGCACCATGGCGCGCCTTTTTGAACACTGATATTTCCACACATCTTTGGTCTCTAAGCCTTAAAACCGTTAAATACTTCTATTAAATGGTTTTAATTAGAAGGTTAGGCCATCTGTAACGGGCAGCGGCACCAAGTCGTTACCAAGTCGGTACCAACGGTAACACCGTCGTGGATGGCGGTAGAAGGCCGGCAGGGAAGGGCACCGACACCAGGTTACCGGTCTCTCTCCTCTACCCACCCCACCCCACCTTTTTTCTCTATCTCTCTCTTCTTTCTCTCTCTTCTTTTCTTTTTCTTTTATTTTTTTAATCAATTAATTAAATTGTTATGGAATTGGTATGGTTAAGGATGGTATGGTATGGTGTTGGTAAGATGGTGGTAAAGCTGATGTGGCACCGAGGTGACAGCAGGTATGGATGGTATGAAGGGTACGATTAAGGATTACCTTACTTTGTCCATTTATTATCTTTTATTTTCTATTTTCCATTTAATATATTGTATTAATGTTACTTTGGTTTTCGGTGGTTGGGAACCAAATTTCTGGCTTTCAGACGGATCTTTGCCCTTCTTCACCTTCTTTTTTTTGGACAGCAAGGGCGAACACTTTATTAAAAGACTAGCGAGAAGCTAGAGTCGTACAAGAGGCTATGGCGTTAGCCGGGTTACATAACCAGTCTTCCCAACTAATATTACTACCCCCTTTGAAGCGACCCCTCACCCAGCTAAAAGCCACCGCTTGAATCTCCTTTACAATTTCAATTTCCTGCTTCAGATCTCCATCGAACACATTTTTGTTCCTCGTTGTCCACATCGTGTTGAGAAACGCCACCCCTAACACTTTGCAAATATCAGCTTGCGGGATTCTCTTACCTGCCCTTCGAATCATATTCCAAAAGTCCGCAATCGTGAACGTGTTCTTCGGCCACCAATCCACCCACTTTTCCAAGTGAGCGCTTACAATTTTCGCCGTGGAGCAAGAGGTCATCAGATGGTTAATACATTCCGGCCCTGCGTGACACAGCGGACAGTCCGAATTAGGCAACGCCACACCTCGATTGAGAAGGTTATCTCTCGTTGGGAGCCTGTTGTGCAGCGCCCGCCAAAGAAAAATGTTGATCTTACTAGGGACCCACCGAATCCACTCCGTTTCCGCGTCGTCCGAAGGCAACTTCACACCGTCAATTAATCTTCTCAACGATTTCACCGTGTACACATTGCTCGGTTCAAGCTCCCACACCCATCCGTTCCCATCTTCCTTTGGTTTCAAAAAGTGTCTCACATTGATACCCATCTCCCGAAGATCTGTTTCCACTCCGCAAATTGTATTCCAAGTTCCATGATTGCGGTTTGAGACGGACCCGGCTCGAGCTCTTCCAGCACAATACTTAACTATCTTGGACCAAGTAGCATTTGGTTCTAACTTTTCTCTCCATCTCCATTTCATAAGAAGAGCAAGGTTGAGAGCATGCAGACTTCCAATTCCAAGACCCCCACACTTTTTATCTCGAATCACTTTATCCCACGCCATCCAACTTATCTTTTTTGTGTCCGTCGTACCTCCCCAAAAAAATCTTCGCCCTTCTTCACCTTCTAACACCGCAATGTTACCGTCTTTCCAAATTTTGGCAACATAATTCCACCGCCACCATTGTCGCCGACGATGTCGACCGTCTTATCTTCAACGACATTGTCTAGATCGTTCCACTCGTTCAGTCTTTAATCGTAATTCTCCCTCTTTCACACCCCCCCCCCCTCCACACACACACACTATACCTATCTTTATGCGTAATTCGATTTTTAGGTTTTTGTTACCGAAATTTGATTCAAGTAAAATGATCAATGTTTCTAATTTTCGATTTCTATTGTGTTTCTACATGAAACATTGGTACAAACGTCGCAAAAATAAACCAATTACAATTTCCATGCACACATTTTGCCTCGTATTAGCTTTATGAAGATCTTACCACCTTATACTCGAAAGTCTCTTCAAGAAACTTCAAGCGTCATTTTGTATTTTCATACATAACCCTTGTGCAAATTTTACTCTGACACAATAACGATTATATGATATGGGTTGGTTGGGAGTGATGACAGGGTCGTCTACCGGAAGGGAAGAAGGCATATCATAGAAATCATCATTCCCAGTAAACGATACAAAATAAGGTTATGTTGTTTCTTCTTCTAAATCAGTACCATGTGTACCTAAATGGAAATCATTAGTGGGGGATCATCATAAATGATTGACCCGTGTCATTCACGGTACATAAAATATTCATCCAGAGCTACTCCTATATAAGGAGCGAGGTATTGTAATATATTAGCGATTCTATCTAAAGTTTTATTTTTGTCAAACGAACAATATGAATGTTCTATCATGTTCCATCAACACACTAAATGAGTTATATGATATATCCAGTGTGGTAGTAGGCCAATATTTGTATTGGATCGTGAGGGAAGTGTGAAAAGAACCTCTATCGGAAAGTGACATAGAATTCCTTTATGAAAAGAGCGGAGTAACAAAATATATAGCTAGAAAGGTTACTTCAATAGTAGCATCCAAAATGGCTATAGGAGCTAAATTCATCATTTTGAAATAAAAAACACCAAAAATAAAAATAAATACCAATTTAGTCGGCTCATTATCCATCAAATTAGATCATTTGATATATCCGGTGAGGGACTAGGCCAATGAAGTTCGTCTTCTTCTTCTTCTTCTTCTTCTTCTTCTTCCTCTTCTTGTTGTTGATAACCTGTCTTGGGAACATACATGGGGTTATAATCACTAACATCATATGTATAATTAGAAAATATTATGGTGTTATCGAAGGAGGTATGACCATATGAATGCTCGTGTTCATATTCAAACTGGGACCATAAGAAGTTTGACTATGATCAAAAGCATACACATCGCCTCCTGTGTTCGACGTACCGTCAGCATTGCCTCTGCTGGACATCAAATCATTATACGCATAAAGTGTTGGCGGAGGACTTAAATCGTCGTCAGCAAATTCTAGAAATTCTGTTACATCTTGATCCGACCATAACATATAAACTTCTTTAGGAGAATCCGTCCATGCAATTCTAATCGCACCAACGGAAGGGTCGATACCGAATTTTGATTGAATATAACCAACCAACATCGAACGTGAAATCTTTGATGGCACCATGACACAATGCACTGGCATTCTGGTAACATACTCCCAACCTTCATTAATTTGCCGCCACGTACCTCCATGGGAAATACGTATCCTAGTTCTGTCATTTCCAGACCTTATTTTGAGAATGAAAAACAGAGAACAAAAAGAGAAAATCTACACCAAAGAAATTGAAAACTTGAGGATCATCAAGTTTCATCATCGTTGCATTTATATAAAGAATCGACGAAATAAAATTTTACATCGATATTTCACTTTTCCATCTGCTACATTGTACAATCCTTACACTTTGATAGGAAATAAAACAGTGCAAAACAGCAAAAAATTGCATCTGAAAAACGTGTAAAACGCATTATCAACAAAATAGTGAAGGAAACATGAAAAACCCTAGGTCCGCTAAAACGGGCATGACATTTAGCGGACTTGTCCGTTTTTAGCCGACCTAAGCCCTTTTGACATACTCCAGCTAGGGTTTCCATGGGGTGGTGACACGTGTCAGATCCGTTAAAAACGGTCATACTTTTAGCGAACCCACGAGTTTAAATTTTTTTTGTCTTTTTGTCTTTTAGCTGGGTCGGTTTTTAGCGGACTCTAAAATACCTGTTGACATTTTTGTGAAATGGGAAAGAAAATGGATAAGAGGTCAACAGGGGTTGGGGTTGGGTATGGCTAGTACAACCAATTTCCCTAGTGTAAGGAATAATTTTTTCTAGATCAATTTAACAAAATTTCAAATTTTCTATAAATTCATAACATTCGATGACATGGATACCTATTTACGAAAGGGATACGACAAAGTGGACAGTCGTACCTTTTCTCTTTTGATATTTCTTCAAGGAACACGTCTGTGAAAATTGAACTAGATTGCAGAGAAGCTTTCAAAATTTTCAAAGCCTGCACAAATGGTGATCAATGAATTATTGAAACTAACTACAATAATAATTAATGACTAGAATGTTATGTCATACCATCTCAAAGTCAATGGTTACAACATGATGCTCAATATCTTCCAGAGGAACTTTCAATTTATTCAGTATACCAATTGCAGAAACGGAAGAAAATCGGGTTACAACAAGATCATCCGTCACCATATACGTCGTTGTTTCTTTTAAAAAACCTCCTCCAATCCTTGGATCTTTAAATTTCATAATGTACTTTGGGTCACCAAGACCAAATGTGCAAGGCATCAGAATACCATCAACAAAAGAGCGTTGATAGTTTTGCCGAGAGTTGAAACCATTTAGAGGGAAAATCTGGTTTTTAGAAACATATTTCCACTCCAACTCAGGTTGAATAAGCAAACGCCTACTATTTTCCGATAGTCCTAAATTCATCTTAACAATGCTTTCATGCAAGTTCTCCAAACACTTGAAAGTGGTTTCCCCTTTCATCAACTTCCCAATTAGAGTTCCTAGAGGGATTTCTAAGAAACCAAAAACAAAGTCCACAAAATCTTGCTCCGCCTCTGCAAACAAAAACTTTGAGGTCGACTTTTGCAGAGTAAGTTCCAACGTCATTGTCTTTGAATTCTTTTCCACAGTATTATCTCTAGTTAAATGCTGAATCGAAGTTCCAAGCTTGGGATTAACCAAACCTCTAACAGGATGAATGTCGTGGAAAACCAAGTAAGTCAATGGGTCTTTCAATAACATCGCTCCTTTAACAAGAATAAGCATCTGAAAAACAACATGATATTTAGCGATATAAGAAGAAAAATGATTAATGTGCATTTCAAAAATGGAAGTGTGTAATAAACATCAAACCAAACCAAACCAACTATAAGGGGCCGTTTACCAAATTCTTACCAGGTAAGCGCTTACGAGCAAGAAGATTCATCTTCATTTACCATATATCATGTAACATCATTGGCCATGAAAACAAACTGTTGTTTAGTGCTTACCAGGTAATTAAGACTCTTGTTCCTTGCCTTAACTCTTACCGGGTAAGTTTTTTGATCCTTTTCATGCTCAATCAATAAGGTAAATGACAATGCTTACCAATAATCATTTAATAAACGGCCCTTAAGTACATTCAATCCGAAGTTGGGGTCTAGGGAGGGTGAAATGTAAGTAGACCTAACATCCACCTAAAAAGAAAACCCGTTGTTTCCATGAAGACCCCCAACAACAAGTGCGTGGTATATAAGAAAGAGATACATAATTAATTACCTGTTGGCGACCAATCTCAATGGTCCTCTCTTCTACATGGCTAGTGCCGGTAAATCCATGACTAAACAGAAGTCCAAGGCTCAAATCTAAAGTATTTGGCATCACACGAAGATCATCTGTGACTATAAAAGTTGCCGCATTTGGAACAAAAACACCATCATCATGATTATTTTTAGTATGTATGTCCTGGTATTCGATTTCCCGAGTCATCAATTTCCGACATTTCCGACATTTAGCAACGTTACAAGTGCTAAAATATGAATCATATCGTAGATTACAACCCTCATTTTCACACAAGAAGTACTTTGTAGGCTCCGTGTTGTCTATGTTGAGTTTAAGGTTTTTGCAGCTATCATATAATTTGGTTTTGGGATTAAGCATCATAAATTTGCTTTCTTCAGTGGAAAAGCAATCCGCGGGAAGTTCAGTTAGACTTTGGTACAGGTTTTTTAGGCTCCTGATCGCCTTCAAATTTTGATCAGGACATTTCTCCAAAACTCTGACGATTGTACCCAAAGGCAATGCCATGATACTAAAAAGAGTGTTAACAAAATTGCCATCAGCTTCCGCAAATATCACTTTGTTTCTCCCTTTGTGCACCAATACTTTTAGTGAGAGCTTGTCTTCCTCAATAGCAACCATGATTGTTGAACATTAAACAGAGGATACAACTTCTCTATGTAGGATCTTCTTCAAATGCCTCCTGATAACTATGTGGAAATGAAACCAGATTAATTAGATTATACTAGTAACTTAATGAATTCTTAATCATCAAGTCCTAGGGCATCCACAATGTAGTTTTTCACAGTTTTTTGAGAGGTTTTTCGAAAAGCAAAAACCTCACTTTGAGTTTTTTTCACATTGTGTAAAGGTTTTTCGGGAGAGGTTTTTTCGTGAGATTTTGCGTGATAGGTCGTAACTGCACGACCTGCTTTTTCAGGGATTTTTCATATTTAATCTGTTTTAACTTTATAAACTTTTATAAAAGTCTCGTATTAATCGGTTATATTTCTTATGTAAAGTTTTTATATTTAAATTTTATTATATATTAATAAATATATTAAATTAATAATATATTTTATATATTTGTATTTTCTTGATATAAATCAATATGTATTTATTTTTATAAATATAAATATAAATGATATAAAGTTAAGATAGTATAACCCTCGAAATTCTCGAAAAGCTAGAATGAGGTTTTTCACACAGTAAAAACATACAGAGATTTTTAGGTTGTTGATCGAGGTGGCAACAATGTATAAGAAAAAAACTTGATAAAAAACACATACATACTGTATCTGTTAAAAAATTATTGTTATGATGAGCAGATTATCATTTAGGCATTCAGCAATCAAAAACAACAAGTGACAAATATTTTTCAATTCTAAAGAGACACATTATTTCCTAGAGCTAGCATTTATTATTATAAATAACTGTACGACTATATCAATAAGTAAAAAAAAATCCTAAAACTTGAAGTAAGCAGCCAAGGAGCTAGGGTTTGAGAAATACCTCGAGAAAAATGGAGGCTGATGGCTGAATGAAGAAGCTAGGGTTTGTTTCCTCCGCCGTAAGTCGGTTCTAACCGGAGCAGAAGCGGCCGCCGGTGAGAAATGACGATCAGCTGAAGCGAGGGAAAAGCGTCTTAATATTTTAAGCTAGTTTCTTGTTAGTTAAAATTTTTAACCAAAACTCAAAAATAAAAATGGAAGTAAAGCAGTGGGTCAAAAGTCTCCCACAGCTGTCTTGTCATACAGTAAAATTCTGATGATAACTGATAAGGCTACTCGCACCCATGCTCTCCAACCCTCTCAACGCACTCACTTTTTTAATGCCACATCAGCTTCCACATCAGCTTTTGGTCAACCCTCTCTTTACCCTCCCATAACCCTCTACAACACACACCCAACCCTCCCAACTCTCTCACTTTTCAATTTATTTTATTTATTTCATTTATTTTATTTAATTAAATAACATTAATTAAATAAAACATGTAATTAATTAATTAATAATAAGATTAATAATTAATTAACTAAAAATTAAAATTACATAATTAAATTAACTAAAAATTAAAATTAAACATTACATAATTAAATAGAATAAACTAAAACATTAAATAAACTAAAAATTACAAGCCATATTTGGCTTTGATCTCCTCTTTTCGTTTCAAAGTATCGAAGAGCTTTTTACCCGGAGATGGTAGTGCGGGGTGGTGTAAAACTTAATGTCTTCCTCTTCTTGGGTCGTTGGTGAAGGTTCTTCCTCATCGGAAGTGTCTTCCTCTTTTACGGGTTGGTAATTGGGTTGGTAACCGGGTACAAATTGTGGTTGATAAGGAGAAGGAAAATGTGGATTAGTCCACGAAGGAAACGATTGATAATCGGGTGGAGGAGCTTGTGAAGAGCTCCCGGGTTGATTGGGTTGTGAAGAGCTCCCGGGTTGAGGAGCTTGAGGATGACTAATTGTGATAGAAAAACCTTTGGGCGAAAATTCGACATCGTAATCGGGTGGATATTGTGGAGGGAACCCGGTGTGCGTAACGTCGACTTTGAAAGAGGGCTTCGAAGGGGTCTCGGGTTCCGCCCGACGTTTACATTTCGCGCGCCGTGATGAAGATCCGAGGTTTCGATCGTTTGGATTCATCGTTTGAAGAGTGGGAGGTTTGAAGAATTGGAGGTTGTTTGTGTGAAAAAAGAGTTGAAGAATTGAAGGTTGTTTGTGTGAAAAAAGAAGTTGGGTTAAATGAGTATTTATAGGAGTAAAAATTGAAAAAAAAAGTAAAAAAAAAAATTAATTGGGATGACCGTTGAAGAGAGCCGTTTGCCAACGGCTCTCCCAACCCAAAGAGCCTTCAAGCCGCCGGCTTCAAGAGGTGGCGCACCCCTGCTTACCAACCCGCCGGCTTAACCCGCCTTCTACCCGCTGCGAACCGCACCTCCGGTGCGAGCAGCCTAAGCCTTTACATTCAAATTGTATTTTCTCCTCCTTTTTTTCTCCAACTCACTTGATCAACTATCCCGTGTAAATGTGTAATTTATTACTCTTCTTGGTCATACTATCTATTGGTTTTAACATTTATCTTGATCAAGTGAATAAGAGGAAAAAGTAGTAAGAAATATAATTTCTCATTCACCTTATATTATACAGTAAAAATTATTTTTTTTTCTTGTGACTTTAGGTTATCGGTACCACAATCCACTCAACCCACAAACCTATTCTGCTACATCAACGTCATGTCAACTTTAACATAAACCCACAATAAGCTCCCTCTGTCAAGTACCACAACCCACAAAACCGATTACTCAATATATATAGCGGAAAGTTCAAATGTGAACCATTTTTTCATTGTGAACGTGAAAACAGCCGAGAACGCGTCACGTGGCAATCTGAAAAACACGCGACTAAGCTTTATGCAGTATGCATAAAGCTTAGTCGCACTTTGACGCGGGCAACGTAGCACGCGGGTTAACTTTATTCAAGTTTTATTCAGTTTGCATAATAGTTTTATACAGTATAAATAAAGTTTGAATGAAGCTAACCTGCGGGCTTTATGCAGACTGAATAAAGCTAAGCCGCGGAAGTCAGATTGCCATGTGGCACGCTCTCGGTTGTCCTCACATTCCCAATGAAAAAATGGTCCACATTTGAACCCACACACACACACACACACACACATATATATATATATATAGAGAGAGAGAGAGAGAGAGAGAAAGGTTCAAATGAGAAGTGTTAAAAAAATACGAAGTAGAGAAGTGATTTCCACCACTCATCCGATCAATAAAGGTGACTTTGACCGGTTACGGTAGACGCAATCATGGGGGATTGACGCGATTCATGGGAGGTAGAGATTATTAAATGAGGGGGACCCGGTCAAAGCCGCATTTATTGACCGGATGAGTGGTGGAGATCACTTCTCTACTTCTCATTTTTTTAGCACTTCTTTTTATACCTAATACTATATATATATATATATATATATATATATATATTTCAATTAAAAAGAAAGAGAGTGTGAGAGAGGAAGAGGAGCGGTTTGAGTGGGTTGTGGAACCCGTAGGTGGAAACCAACAATCCCGCCGGAAACCATGGCAAGCCCGCCAAGCCCAAATGGACGGTACTAATAGCCTTAGGCTACACACACCCATACTCTCCAACCCTCTCAACCCACTCACTTTTTGACTGCCACATCAGCTTCCACATCAGCTTTTGGTCAACCCTCTCTTTACCCTCCCATAACCCTCTACAACACACACCCAACCCTCCCAACCCTCTCACTTTTCAATTTATTTTATTTATTTCATTTAATTAAATAACATTAATTAAATAAAACATGTAATTAATTAATTAATAATAAGATTAATAATTAATTAACTAAAAATTAAAATTACATAATTAAATTAACTAAAAATTAAAATTAAACATTACATAATTAAATAGAATAAACTAAAACATTAAATAAACTAAAAATTACAAGCCATATTTGGCTTTGATCTCCTCTTTTCGTTTCAAAGTATCGAAGAGCTTTTTACCCGGAGATGGTAGTGCGGGGTGGTGTAAAACTTAATGTCTTCCTCTTCTTGGGTCGTTGGTGAAGGTTCTTCCTCATCGGAAGTGTCTTCCTCTTTTACGGGTTGGTAATTGGGTTGGTAACCGGGTACAAATTGTGGTTGATAAGGAGGAGGAAAAAATGGATTAGTCCACGAAAGAAGCGATTGATAATCGGGTGGAGGAGCTTGTGAAGAGCTCCCGGGTTGATTGGGTAGTGAAGAGCTCCCGGGTTGAGGAGCTTGAGGATGACTAATTGTGATAGAAAAACCTTTGGGCGAAAATTCGACATCGTAATCGGGTGGATATTGTGGAGGGAACCCGGTGTGCGTAACGTCGACTTTGAAAGAGGGCTTCGAAGGGGTCTCGGGTTCCGCCCGACGTTTACATTTCGCGCGCCGTGATGAAGATCCGAGGTTTCGATCGTTTGGATTCATCGTTTGAAGAGTGGGAGGTTTGAAGAATTGGAGGTTGTTTGTGTGAAAAAAGAGTTGAAGAATTGAAGGTTGTTTGTGTGAAAAATGAAGTTGGGTTAAATGAGTATTTATAGGAGTAAAAATTGAAAAAAAAAAGTAAAAAAAAAAAAAATATTTGATTTTACCGTTGAGAGAGCCGTTTGACAACGGCTCTCCCAACCCGCTTGGACTCCAACCCGCCGGCTTCAAGGAGTGGCGCACCCAAGCTAATGAACCCGCCGGTTCCTTCTCTCCAACCCGCTGTGAAGCCAACCTACCGGTGCGACTAGCCTTATAGTAGTATTTTTAATTCTGTTTAAGTATAAAAAGAACATTAAAAATAAATGTTTAAGAAAAATTAATATTTTTAAAGTATCTAGGATGTTTTAATAGTATAAAATATCATAGTTCTTGTAGTTATTCTTTATGTACCAAATCAAGTCTTCATTCTTAATTATAAATATCTATATTACTATTTAATCAATAATTATAACATCATATAATTGATCTTTTTATTATAGGTGTTTTAAGCTCATATTAGATCAAATATCAACTTAAAATATTCAACTAAATGTTTAAAAAAAAGTAATACTTTTAAAAGTACCTAAAAATCTTAATAACACTCACAACTTATTCGATCAAATATAAACGAGTGTTTAATATGGCATTATGAAGTAAGCTTTTAGGTGGAACTTTATACATAAAACCAAGTTTTCTAACACATACCCCTCTCAATTTGAAAAGACACTTGTCACGTCTACAATGGAAAACTTCCCCATCTAAGCAAACAAATTAATTAATTCATACTACTTTACCCATATAGAAACCTAATGAAATACCAACCAAACAACCGCTTAGCAAATCAGAGTCACTTTAGCTCTACAAGGTGTTGTTAGAGCATCTCTAAGATATTCTCCAAATTTTCTCCAAAATGGAGAATTAAAAGTCAAAATCTCAAAAAAATGTTATTTCCATCTTCAACAGCTTCCCCATTTTGGAGATTTATAAATCAACTATAATATTAAAATAATCCATTCCTCCAATAAAAAATTACTTCTCTCTTCAAATTATTTTTGTCAAGGTTTTTTATTGGTTGTTTCAAAGTGTAATGATTTTTGGAGTTATCTCCATATTTAGAGAAAAACTTATTCTCTCTCATACTTTCTCATTATGGAGAAAGTTTTGGGAAAACTATTGGAGCACATTCTAAGTAAAAATCCTCGTTTTTCTCAATTTTCTTCATTTTGGAGAAGTTGTTGAAGATGCTTTTATATGCACACCACCTACTTATATCAAATTCAGTTGAGAATGTAAAAAACAAGTTTCAGTATGTGGGATGAAAATTATTAAATCATGTGTGCCTCTAGCCTAACCGACTTTGATTACCAAGTTGAACTAAGATAAACCAAGACCTTTATCAGTTAGTGATTACCGACAAAAGTTACGACCAACACTTACCTTATTGGGTAACACTAAGGACCATCAAAACGACATTTTTGTTTCTATTAGAATAAATGTATACCATGTAGTCCGGTAATTGTGTCAAATCCAAAGAAGTATGAAACAAAAGTTTTTAAGAGAATTATTCGAATAGAATAAACAATAACCGCGTCATATTGAAATAAAGTCACAATAAGAAAACTCACTCCAAGAAAATAACATAGAAGTCATTGGCATTCCAAAAGATCACCTTCAAACCTTGCAAGAGGCAAGGCGAGGAGAGTATGTAAGTTTATTTGATGCGTTAATCGTCTATAAGATTAAGCTTTACAAGACAAGACCCAATCTAAAATCTAATAACAAAACCAAACCGTTTTTCACAGGCCTAATACACACATGACCAAAAACATTCGGGATTGCCAACGATCGATCTAACTAACCTAATAACTATTTTACATAAACTATTAGGTAAAATCATTCAAAATTAGCATTTTCCTTTAAAGTTAGTACATACATAATATTTTAATAGCTAAAAGTTTTTGAGCAACCTCCACAATCCAGATTCTTCAACAACCAAATATTTAATCACCTATAGAACAAATCATAAAATTAGTTTTTATAGTAAATAAGATATCAGAATATATAAGAATGCAAAGAAAACCCAAAATCAATCTAAACATTACTGAGTTCAACCCTAACATTCATATCCCATTTTGAACCAAAATCTCAATTTAGCATCATCATCTTTTATGCTTTAGTTCTACTTAATGAAATCAATAATTTTACGAAATATAAGATCCTCTCTAACAGATTCTCTATAATAAAGAAAATAGAGATTTCGAAGATTTTGGGTATGTTTTTTGCTCCGACAGATTCTCCAAAATGGAGAAAGTATGAGAAACTGTAAAACTCTTCAAATTTGGAGAACTCCCGAGTCCCGAAAAATGAATTCAATGAGAGACTATGTTTTAATACATTCCGACCGATAGGACTTGAAATTAAAATTTAGTGAGAAAACTAATATTTTATGAGATGAATGGAATAGTTTAATAATAAAATCAATGTCGTAATCTCCAAAATAGAAAATCTACCGGAGTTGAATGTATTTTCATTTTGAAGAAATTTTGGAGAAGCTATTGGGGATACTCTAAGTAATCGGAGAAGTATAAATTGACCAAACTATTAAAGGATTCTTACATTAAATCTCAGTGATCTTTCATTGACCTCGAACCTTCCTCTTCTCACTTCTTGTTCTCGGTTGCGTCTTTATCTCAGATTCTTGCTTCTCTCTCTCGAATTCTTCTTGGCTTCGTGAATAATGGGAAGAAAGCAATAGAAGATAATCTTTATATAAATATTATATACTTCAAAAAAAAATGCCACTATACTAACATGCAAAAAAAAAAAAGCAAATAACAAAAACCAAAATAAAACCAACTATAAATGCTAAATCAAATCAAAGAAAAGAGCAAATTATACGGTTAACAAAATATAAACAATTTTGCTATCTACATTTTAGAGAATCATGAAGCAAAACAATTCATTTGAATGGCCAGTAATCAAGATCATGTCCTCAAAACAAAAATGAAAGCAAATTTGACATCATGTTATCAAATGTTTTAAAATAAGAGTAAATTTTGGAAAATTTTGAACTTCATTAAATTAAATAGGAAACTTCAAACTTTTGTTATATTTATTGAGATCATAAAATTATTTGTTACACTAAATAAAAACTAAAGCAAACTCTGTTACATTTTAATACATTTTACCCCAAAATAAACAGGAAAAGATGGAAACTAAGGCATGGATTCCTCAAAGCATGAATTTTCAAACATCATACCTTCTCTTTTTCTCGATTATTTCTGCAAGTAACCCGTCTGTGAAAGCCGAGTTAGATTCCAAAGCAGCATTCAAGATTTTCAAACCCTGCACAAATAAAGTGATTAAAGAATTATTGCAAAAAGATAACGACTATAATGTTATATCATATGCATACCTCTTTAATGCCGATGACTATTGCATGTTGTTCAACATCATTCAGAGGAACTTTCAACTTATTCAGCATGGCGAATACAGAAATGGAAGATAATGGGGTTACCACAAGATCATCCGTCAACATAAACTTCGAGGGTGATTTTAGATATCTATCCTCAAGATCCCTTGGATCTTTTAAATACAATTTAGGTTCATGATAGTGAATCTCATAAGACTTTGGTACATTAAGAGGAAAAATCTGGTTCCCAGAAACATATTTGTACACCAACAGAGGTTGAATAAGCATATCCTTGAGCTTTTGCGACTTTATACATTCTCCAACACTCATGTTAGAAATGCTTGCAAACAAGTTGTTTAAACACTCAAAAGATGTATTACCATTATTCAACTTCCCCACTAGAGTTCCTAAAGGGATTTCCAAGAAACCAAAAAGAAAGTCCACGAAATCTTCATTTGCCTCTGCAAACAAAAACTTGGAGGTCGACTTTTGCCATGAAACTCTCAACGTCAATTTCTTTATCTTTGTATCTTCTTCATTACTGGTTAAATGTTGAATCGAAGTACCCAGTTTGGTAACTAAACCTCCACTAGGATGCATGTTATGGAAAACCAAGTAAGTCAAAGGGTTCTTGCACAATAGCGCCGCTTTTACAAGAATTACCATCTGAAAAAATAAACATGATATTTAGAAATTTTAGAGAAATATACTTAGGGACCTGTTTAGTTCACAGAATGGGATTTGATGGAATTGGAATCCATAGAAGGAATTTGACTTTAAACTTTAAAGTAATTGGAATGGAATTTGAGCATGCGTTTGGTTGGTAGGAATTCAATTCCTTCACTTAAGCAAAAGAATGATGAATTCCTTAAATTATGGAATTCAATGGAATCCATCAAGTTCATTCTGCAAACCAAACATCACTTAGAAATTTGGTCAAAGGAATTTATCGTTCCAATTCCATCAAATTCCTTTGAATTCCACGAACCAAACAACCGAGGAATGTGCATTTATGAATATATTAAAATCGTAACATATAATTCTACACTCAACTACCTGTTCACGACAAATATCAATAGTCCTCTCTTCTAAATGGCTAGGGTCGGTAGATCCAAGATCACAGACCAACGGAATGCTAAAATCCGAAGTATTTGGCATCACACGAAGATCATCCGTGACTATAAAAGATACCAGGTTAGGAACAAACACACTTTCTTCATCGTCACCATCAAATTGATCTCCAGCTTCCTCATTCATCACGCTCCCACAATAAATGCATTTAGCATAGCTACAAGTCGTAAATGAAAAACCAGGTCGATTGCAAAGCCAACCTCCACATTTGAAATAGTTGGTGGGCTCCGTGTCGTCTATTTTGTGTTCAAGATGAAAACAGTAATCATATCCGTAGGTTCTGGGATTAAGCATCAGAAATTTGTTTTCTTCATCAGTGAAGTAACCGGCGGGAAGCTCCGCTAGACTCCGGTACACGTTATTCAGGCACCCAACCGTCTTCAGATTCTTATCGGGACATTTCTCCAAGACTCTGAAGAGTGTACCCAAAGGCAGTGTCATGATGCTAAAAAGCGTGTCGACGAAAGTGCTGTCGGCTTCCGCGAATACGACTTGATTTTTCTCCTTGTGCACCATGACTTTTAGCGAGATTTTGTTGTCCTTCTTGGCAGTAGCAGCCATGGTTGTTTAGCTTTAAACAGAAGATGGAACTTATCTGTGTTATGTTCTTCAAATGCCTAAGTTCCTGAGATTTAACAGTACTGTTTACACAAATTATGCAGAAATGAAGAGGCATTCAACAAACAGTATTTATAGCAGGTTGGTGAGTTGCTAAAATTTATGTTGGAATTGGTGAGATACAATCAAGTTTCTATGTGACCGACCACTAGGAAAATTACCGACACAAATCCACCATATTGAATCGATTGTTGGATGGCGAAATTGCTATTATAAGGAGAATGAGTGGAACAACATTACACCCTAAGGCTATGTTCCGCAAACTAGCTGAAAGGCTAGGTGATAGCTGATAAGCTAGCTTATGAATAAATTATGTTTGGTAAAAAGTAGCTTATGAGTATGTAAAATGACCAAAAAAGGGTATTTTGGGGTGTAATACTTAATATTAACAGGGGGTATAATTGGAAAAAGTTACAAAAAGCTCCTGAAATGCTACTCTAACCAACATTTCAATAAGCCAGCTTATGGTCCATCCAAACATGCACTAGCTTATAAGCTAGCTAACTAATCAATTTGTAGCAAGAACACATTACACACCAAAACTCCTCCAAGACAAGTATAAAACTCCAAATTTGTAGCAAGAACACATTAAGCCCAATTTCCTGTATATCAAGGATGATAAAAACAATCTCTCACAAGAAGAAAGCTATGTCAATGAAAATACAATTTTTTTTGTTATTATGAAAAGGTTTGCATTTAGGCATTTAGCAATCAAAATCAACAGCAAGTAGCAACATTTTTCTCAAAAAAACATTTTCCATTATAACCTAAGGAACATATGAATAAACCCTAAACTTTAACTATACTATGTTAGGGTTTGAGAAATACCTCTAAAGTGGAGGTCTGATAACAGAAAAATGGAGTGTGAATAGATGGTGAAGGTGAAAAAATGAAGGTTGAATGATCTGCAAAGCTGAAGCTAGGGTTTCTTTCTGAAAGAGAGGGAAAAATAGGAGATGAGCGCGGGAAAATCGTATGCCAATTTATTAGAATAGGGTAAAAGGTTATTTGGGTTTGAAAAATATCATTTTCAAATAACTTATTGCTTTTTTCATAATGAATTTAGAGGGGACTTAGTTCATTTTAGAAAATTAAAATGAAAATGAAAATGGAATGCAAGATAATAAGAATAAAAATAAGTATTGTATTGATGTTGCTTGGTTAACCCATTATAATAAACGAAAAAATGTTTTATATTAAAAAAGATATTTTTTTTCGTTTTAAAAATACAAAAAATGTTTTATTTAACATCAAAAAATGAAATTACATATGGAAAAAATAACTAAGTAGAAATAAAATTTTCATTCTTCCCAATTTGATGATGAATGAAAATTAATGAATCTGTAGGATTGATTATATTATATAATATCAGATTAAACAACAATTTTCATTATTATTTTCATTCTTTACCCTGCAATATCCCAAACCAAGCATCCCTTAAAACTTACACTTAGTTTTACACTATTTTTAACATTTGGTGTAAAAAATAGTGTTAACCATCATTAGAGATTTAGGGATGCTTGATAGTTGGTACTTCATTCGATGATAATTGCTTATTAGGTAATCTTCTTTTTTACAAAGTTAAAATGATTTACACTATAAACAAAATATGGTGACCCATAAGTTTTTAGAAAACCATAAACAAACTTAAGTGGTGTTTGTTTACCTCTTAAGAGTTTTATTAAGATGTAACTTCTGAATCGTTAAGAAGTGAATCTTGTTTAGCAAAAAAATGAATCGCCTCTTAATGGTTCCAAAATCTTTTAAATGATTAAATATTCTGGATGTCTCTTAATCATTCAGAGTCCTGATCTCATACTCAACAATTAGCTAACCAACATATTTAATTTTATACTATATCATAAGAGCCTATAATCATTCTGACCACTTAATCGTCCAGCACGAAATCATTCGGCAACTGCCAAACAACCCCGTATTTGCTTTTCCATTCTTTATTTTACTTTATGCTTTTTACATAACCACTCTCATTTTTACTCTGGTAAAAAGCTGAAAGAAATTCCACAGACATTTTCACCTGAATCACCACCTGCGCTGCTAACTTCCGGCTAATCCATCACCGGAGCTGCTGTCACCGGCGGCGCTCCTTCTCAGGTCAGTATCCTTCCATTTTACTTGAAGTTGTTTAGGTTTAGTAGGTTTAAAGGCACACGTAATATGTTCTTAAGGTTATAGTAGAAAAATGCTCTAGGGTAATAATGTCTTTTGAGCAAAATGTTGCTACTTGTTGTTGATTTTGAACTCTAATAAATGCCTAAATGCTAATATGCTAACTTATCACTGCTATTTATTGGTTCTTCCTCCTTACTGATTTGTGTAAAATTTTATACTTGTATACTTGTATTGGAGGAGTTGTAGTGTGTATAATCTGTTCTTGCTATAAATTGATTTAGCTTACTGTGTAAGTAATGTGTTCTTATAACAACAACAAAAACTTAATCCTATCTCACTATTTCAAGTTTCCAACAGATAAATTAAGAATTCATTAACTTTCTGCAATTTTGCTAATAATTAGCTTAAATGGTACTATCAAATCTCAGGTACTGAGGCAATTGAAGAGTATTACATGGATTAGTTCTATCTTCTGTTTAATGTTCAACAATCATGGCTGTTGCTACTGTGGACCAAGAAAAAATCTCACTAAAAGTATTGTTCCCAAAAGGGCATAATAAAGTGATATTTGCAGAAACCGACAACAATTTTGTCGACGCTCTTTTTAGTATCGTTGCACTGCCTTTGGGTACGATTGTCCGAATTTTGGGGAAATCCCCTGATCAAAGATTAAATCCGCTTGTGAGCCTACAAAACTTGCACAAGAGTCTAGTGGAACTTCCTGCATCTTACCTGTCTGCTGAAGAAAGCAAATTTATGATGCTTAACCCGAGGACCTCAATCTCGATACATGATTGCTTTGGACATCTTAAGCTCAAAATAGATGACACAGAGCCTACAAAGCACTTTATATGTGAAAATGAGGGTTGCAATCCAAAATCTCGTTCATATTTCAGCACTTGTAGCGTTGCTAGATGTCATCACTGTCGGAAAGAGATGACTCGGGAAATCAAATACGATCTCTCGTTTGATCCTACTCAAGGTGGTGCCTTGGTTCCTGATCCGAAAACTTTTATAGTCACGGATGATCTTTTTGTGATACCAAATACTTTAGATGCGGGTCTTCGATTGCTCTGTGATCGTGGATTTACTAATGCTAGCCATTTAGAAGAGAGGACCATTGATATCGGCCGTGAACAGGTAATTCAATATAGAATTATATGTTACAGTTTTTGAAATGAACATTACACATATTTCTCTAATATTTCTAAATATCATATTTGTTTTCCAGATGCTTATTCTTTTAAGGGCAGCACTAGTATTGAAGTACCCGTTGACTTACTTGGTTTTCCATACCGTTCATCCTATTGGAACTCCAGTTCGGAGTTTAACCGCTAATGAAGAAGATAGAAGTTTAAAGACAATGACGTTGAAACTTACTTTGCAAAAGTCCACCTCTAAGTTTTTGTTTGCAGAAGCAGGGGAAGATTTTGTGGACTTCCTTTTTGGTTTCTTAGAAATCCCTCTAGGAACTATAATCACGGAGTCGATGAATGACAAAACATATCTTGAGAGTTTGGAGAACTTGTATGATAGCATATATGGTATGAGTTTTGACCAATGCATAAGGTGGCATTATATCAAGCCTATGCTTACTGACCCTCAGTTGGCATGGAAATATGTTTCTGAAAACCAGATTTCCCCTCTATATACATCCAAAGTTTCATCTCAGATTAACTATCTAAGCTCTGTTCTTGGTGGTACAATGGTTCAATGGGCAAATGTTTCAGATTCAATGTACAATCTAACGTTTAAAGATCCAAGGGTAGAAGGAAGGTATGTAAAGAAAGCTATGAAGTTTATGATAACGGATGATCTCATTGTAACCCGATTTTCTACCATTTCTGCAATTGCTATAATGAATGAATCAAAAGTTCCTCTGAAAGATCTTGAGCATCATGTCGTAACCATTGGCATTGAGGAGGTATGACATAACATTCTACTCATTTTAATTTATTGTTCTATTTTGCAATAAATCTCCCGTCATTTTGTTTGTGCAGGGTTTGAAAATTTTGAATGCTTCCCTGAAATCTAGTTCAACTTTGACAGATGTTTTACTTGGACCAATAATCGAGAAAAAGAAAAGGTACGTTGTTCGAAAATTCAAGCTTCGAGATATTTATTTGAGACTAAGATGCATAAAATGTAGTAATGAAATTTGCCTTGGTTCACTTTTGTGTAACCCTTTTGTAAACAAGTTTCCACATCATCAAATGTTTCAACTTGTTATCAAAATGGGTACGAAATATCGATTGAGGAAAAAAGTTTATTCCTAAGTATATAGGAGCTAGACCAAACTTTATTGTATTTTGATGTGTTTTGCTCTTTATTTTATTAGGTAAAAGATGTTTTGCTTGTTTTCTACATTTTCTTGAAATTGCCAAACAAATACAAGTACTTAAGTCGTTTAACCAGTCATTGTTTTATAACGGTAGTACATATAGTGTGAGTTGCTTGTTTAGTATGCAACATTTGAATAACGATCGTTCGTGTAGGTTCTAGTAGCTCCAACTTTCATGTTTATTACTTTTTAAGCAACGAACTATTTGTGAAAACTTTGAGCTCATTTAACTTTACATGAGGATTGGACAATTAGCAATGAAAGTAGTCGGGTCGTTGATAGTCAATATAGCCTAAATAGGCCTGCTATCAAGAATCGACCAAATTTAGTTATTGTGTAGTTTGGGCGAAATGGCACCAAAATAGAACAACATGTGCATTCATTTTTATGTTTGAACACCATTAATTAGAACCTGCATTTTGAAGAACCATGTTATTGTTGTAGTCTTGTAGATAACCAAAATGGAACTATTATGCTGTCATTTTGTTTTGAGAACATGGTTTTGATTATTGGGTTACTTCAATAAAATGAGAGTTGGTGTCGTGGCAACTACCATGACATAAACCTGCTGAACCACATAACGAAATTCTGGGAGCGTGTGAAAGAAACACGGCAAGGCGCTCCAGTGCACAAGATGCATTCAGGTGAGGTGACTTAACGAGAAGCATAGGGATTATAGTAAGGAGGTGAGGTGACTGAATGAGAAGCATAGAGAGAGTATAGTAAGGAGCTCAACAGTGTTCATAGACCTGGAGATGGCCTATGATTGCGTACTACATGACTTAAACTAGGGAGCCTAGAGAGATGGAATACCTTCAGGATATGTTGGGGCGAATCAAGACATGTACGGGAGGACGATGACTTCCCTTTTCAAGCTCTCTCAAACTAGTTCCGTCTCTGCTTTCCAAACCGAGTTCAAACATATTAGCAGTTGTGTGGTCAAGCTCTCCCAAGACGCCCTTCTCAATTGCTTTATCTCGGGCCTTCATATCGGCATCTATCAAGAATTATCGCTCCACAATCCATCATCGATTCACCATGCTTACGAGTTGTCCAAGTTAATCAAAGATAAATTGGTCGCTCTTAGACCACCCCATTCTCGGCATCCTCGACCTCCCCACCACCGTCCCCATCGACCACCTCGGTGATCCTCCCCACACCACCACAACCACCAATCGCTCTTCCTCTTCATTGATTGACACCAGAAGAAGAAGTCTGCGGGCGCCGCTCCCAACACCTCTGCTTTCAATGCTCTGAAAAGTATTACCCGGGACACTGTTGTAATCCGCCTCAGTTCATACTTCTAGAGTCCATGGAGGAAATCCCCACATCCATTCCCATTGCAGCGGATCCCTGCATTCAAGCTACTGGCCTTGAGAGGACAAGGCCTTTGTTTGAGGGGTGGGCATTGATACTAACCAATGTTCGACATTCTTGCTTTCGATAAATCTCTTTTTACTTATGTTTTTATTTTATTTATTTTTGTTGAAATCGTGGCTTGAGTCATAGGCATGTATTCCATTATTTATGGCTTAGTCAGAAGTATTGGGTTAGTTTTATAGTTAGCTTTCGTACAAGTATGTTGGGTTCCGGTGAGATGTGCCAAATTTGGTGAGAAGCGTGAGAAGTGGTTATAACCGTAACAAGAGAAATGAACGAACATTAGGACGGGATGCAGCGAGAAAAGACGCACCAGATCAATTCCCCATTTAAGCCACAATTTCATGGGAGGGTATTTGATTAAAAGTGATCAACAGTTTAAAAGTACTTCTCACCAAAAGTGACACTTCTCACATGATCCATGCCTCGTATACATATTGTACTTTGTTTTATTACGGAATTAAGCAGAGATTTGTTCCAAACTTCTCTTGAGATTCAGCTTTTCTTGGAGATTGACCATCTTGAATCGGTCTCTATCAATGACAGTAGAAAGGGTCACGAGGAGGGGTAAGGCTGAGGAGGACGTGAGATGAGCAATTGATGTTTGGCACGGTGGTGGGCCATGTTCGGTTTGTATCACTTAAATTAATTTTTTTGATTATGGTTCTTTAAAATAAAAATGAAAGCAAAATTGTCTCTATTTTGGTGTAACCTGCTCTTTTATACCTGATTCAACAATCGAAGTTCGTTTTTTTTTTCTTTTCTTTTCGGTTTCTGTTATTTACATTTTGTGCATGCATTCATGTTGGTATAATTGCATTTTTGCATCTAGTTTAATCGTTTGCATTTAGTTTTTTATTCGAGTTTTAGTTGTTGGCTTGTTGCTGATATCACTTTTGTTTTTTGTGATGCTTTTGGCAGGGATGCTGACGAATTTCCGAGTTTAAGCAAGAAATATGGAGGACCAAGCATGGACCAATTCACCGGGATAAAAAGAAAGAAATAGGGAAAATTGCACGAAAATGGAACCCATCGTCCAAAGTTGTCCTCTTTTGAACATTTTGGGACACAAAGGTGAAGTTCATCAGGCTCTACTGTTGTTGTATGTACATGAATTTAATTAATAGGTTTGTTAATAAGTATTAGGTTATTTGGGAATGATGTTTATCTTATGTGTCAAATGCATTGTTTTAGAATTTTAACTTGTTATGAATTTATTAGTTGTGTAGTATTTTAATTATTTTATGAGGGAATTATGGATTTGTTCATGTAATTTAACAATTATTAACATCTTTAAACTCGAACATTAAATGGATTTGGTTTTTATGAATGATGTTCGACACTGCATGCATGTTGGACAATGATTAAAACTCAATTTAAGGGGAAAAAAGTAAACTTTATATTTATAACACCCAATGTTCGAAAAAGCTCGCCGCAACAGCCACCGTGGCTCAAGGCTTGTGTCTCACGCCACGTTATGCTTGAGGCACGCCATAGAGTAATGCGCGGGTTTTTGAAACATAATATTTGATTTAACTTGTTTTTTTAGTGTCTTATTTGATAGTTTTTATTATATAACTTAGTTTAAATGATTTATTATCTTTAATTCATTGAGTAATAGTCGTAAAATGTATGTTTATGTGTATAATATTATATAGGATATAGAGATTTGCCGCCATAAGTCACGCCTTGGAAAACGCCATATCCTCGCCGTGGCTTCCAAGGCTTGAGGCTTGGCCTTGCCGCCACGCCACGCCTCACGTTATTTGGAACCTTGATAACACCACAACAATAACCATAAATCAAAATTTGAAGAATAATAACATGCTGTTGATATGTGAATCACATGCATTCACATATAAACCCATTTATCACCTATTTATAAAACTGAAAAAATTATGAAACTATTCATTTATTTTTGGTATAATCGTAAATTTTGTGCAATCAAAACTACAATTCTTGACCAGTTAAGTCCACAATTTTTGACCGGTTAAACAGATCTTGACCGTATGAAGGGCTGGGATTATTTCTTTATTTTTCATATATTTGATGGTCTTGATGTTCACAATGGAAAATGAGTTTTCATTTGAACTTTGCTCTTTAGGGTCAAGTTCAAATGTGAACTCAATTTTGGTTGTGAACGTGAGGATGAATCTCAGCCACACATCTTCGGTTACGGTGGACGCGATCATGGAGGATTGACGCGATTCATGGGAAGGTAGAGATTATTAAAGGGGGGTGGTCAAAGCCACATTTATTGACTGAATGAGTGACTGAGATTCATTCTCATGTTCACAATGAAAAAGTGGTTCACATTTGAACTTTTCTCTTCAACTGTATATATATGTGGGTGTGTGGTGTATATATATATAGAGAGGATCATTAATATCAATTTAAAAGAATAAAAGGAACAAATCACATCCAATTGAGAACACTTAACACAAGGGTATTTTTGGTAATTTTGGATAGAGTTTGGTTCCTAAAATTAAGGGATCTTGTATGATCCCTCCTCGAATCAAAACTAATTCGCATCACATGATCCTTCTTTTGTTTGCATCATGTCCAATCTTCCACAACATTCTTAGTCTAGTAATAGTATGCTCTCTCCCTCCAAACCTCTCCCTACACAGTGTCACATTTTATACCATATAGTTTAGATCCACCATCTCCAACCCGGTTTGGGTGTTGCTTATCCTTCCTAGCTCCGTTCCTTACAACACTGAGCATCACCTTCCGCGTTAAAGGTGGTTAGATCAAACAATAGGAACAAAGATGAAGATGATGAACATTGTTGCTTGAGTTCTGCTCAATTTTTATGTTTTTCAATCTAACGAAGTTGAACATGGTGAACATTTATTTAGGGCTTTTCGACTTGATTAGGTTATTCAAATTTGGTTTTTGTTGTAGAATGTTCTTTGAAGTTTGGTTTTCTAGTCAGGATTTTTTTGGCAAGTTTCTACAACCATTGACATCTTGTTCTCCATTTGTTTGGTACTTGCATGCATAAACGTGACCGGTCTTGATTCGAAATTTGACCTTCTTCTCCATCTATAATTATTATCATGGTTTCGAGGAAGGATGAAAATGGTAGCGGTAGCCTAATAGGTGAAAAGGCAATCTGGAAGAGGATTAAAGGAGGTGGTCCGATGGTTTCGGAGAGTTAGTGGCTAGGTCCCACTTTCAAAGCAAAATCCAAACCCGAAGGACCATTTTTTGATTTATGAAACTTTAGGTACAACTTTCGAAGAAAACCTCACACCTCAGGGACAAAAGGTGAAGTTTACTCTTTAATACAAGACTCAACCATATTAAGAGGGTGTTTGGGATTGCTTATTTAAGGATGCTTATGACTTAATTTCATTTTGAAAACGTAGAAAAGTTATTTGAAGGTGTTTGGATGAGGTTTTTCAAAAGCTAGTTATGATTCCTTGGAGAAGGAGATAAGTGTTTTTCTAAAAGTCATTTCGTTTTAACTTTTGAAAACAAGTTATGACTTTTCAAAATCAAGTGATCTTTTTATCCTTGTTTCTAATAGAACTTCCATCTTTTATCTCTTTACCTTTACCCAGTGTTTTAAAAACTGGTTGAGGCCCGGTCGAACCGGGAACCGGTGAAAGGACCGGGTCAAATGTGACCGGTTCTATGGCGTTTTAAGGACCGGATTAGACTGGCTGGTTTAGTGGTTGAACTGGTTGAACCAGTGGATTGAACTGGTAAAAATCCGATTGACCAGGTTTAAGAAAAAAAAACTGTGTAAAACTTGTTGTTATTATTTTTAATGTTTTTGATTAATGTAAAACTTATTGTAATATGTATTTTTAATGTTTTTTAACTTATAGATATCAAATTGTTTGTTTCTTATATATATAAATGTAGAAAAATAAAAAATACATAAAAATGCTTAGAACCGGTTTAACTAGTAGTTGAACCGGTCATCGCACATTCGCACCGATTCAACTAAAAACCCGGTTTTTAAAACATTGTCTTTACCTATTTTGGTCATTTTACATAAATAAATAAATTCAAATACTTGTTATGAAATTCTTTTTACACGCTGCATGATAAACATTTTTATTTAAAAAACATAAGTTATTTTAAGGGTTTATAATTTATTTGGGTAACCAACTATTCCATTTGTACTAATATTACTATCAAATTAATTTTTGTACTCAATATACCATTGAACTCTTTTTTTTGTACTCATAATACCATTATGACTTTATGAGTGGTAATAGCCCGTTTTTTTCTTACGTGACATTTAAAATTATTAAAAAAATGCTTATGTGAATATGACGTGTGTTCCACGTGGATCTGACGTGTGTTTTTGACTTTTTATACTCATAATACCATTGACTTTTTATACTCATAATACTCCTAAAAAGTAAAAAACACACGTCATATCCACATAAGCATTTTTTAATGATTTTAAATGCCACGTAAGAAAAAACGGGCTATTACCACTCATAATGGTATTATGAGTACAAAAAAAAGAGTTCAATGGTATATTGAGTACAAAAAATAGTTTGATGGTAAAAGAGTTCAATGGTATATTGAGTACAAAAAATAGTTTGATGGTAATATTAGTACAAATGGAATAGTTGATTACCCAAATAAGTCATAAACCCTTGTTTTAAAAGGTGTTTGAAATTGCTTAGGGGGTGTTTGTTTTTTCCACTTATCACTTTTTCAGCACTTTTTGGGGGAAAACCACTTATTTGGTCAGTGGTTTTCCCATTCAGACTGTTTGTTTTTTATTTTTATTAAGTGCCACTTATCACTTTTTCACCACTTACAGAAAAAGTGATGGTAAAACCACTTTTTGTCCACTTTTTCACTTTTTCATTAACCTTTGACTTGTTTGGATTGTTCATTAAACTTTGACTTGTTTAGGTTGTTCATTAAGCTCATTAAGCTTGTTTGGATTGTTCATTAAGCCCATTAAGCTTGTTTGGATTATTCCATAAAGCTCACTAAACTTCTTTGAATTGTTCTATAAAGTTCATTAAGCTGTTGGATTGTTAAAGTTTACTATTGTACTTGATTGTGTTGACCTATTTCAGTTGATTTTGGTTCTTATGAATAATCAGATTCAGATTCAGATGTTTGATAGTTTACAAAAACAAACAGTCTTGACAGATTCAGATTCAGTTTTCAGCACCACCACTTAACAATTAGAAGTGGAAACAGATTCAGTATTCAGCACCACTTAAAAAACAAACAGCACCTTATTAAAACTCCTAATAAGCAGTTATTTGGATTATCATATTATGGTTCTCCAAGAAAATCCCAAACACCCCCTAAATATGGTTTCTCCTTCAAGATAAATTGGCATACGATTTTCCCTCGCTCATAAAGGAAACCCTAGCTTCAATTCAAATCTTGCAGATCATTCAACCTTCATTTTCCATCTTCAGCCTCTGTTTTATGCCTCACGCTCCATTTTTCTGATATCAGCGACTCAGACCTCCGACTTCTGAGGTATTTCTCAAACCCTAACAGAGTACAATTAAAGTTTAGGGTTTATTCATATGTTCCTAAGGTTATTATGAAAATGCTTTTTGAGAAAAATGTTGCTACTTGCTGTTGATTTTGATTGCTAAATACCTAAATTCTAATCTGCTCATAGTAACAAAAAATGTGTATTTTCATTGACATAGCTTTCTTCTTGCAAGAGATTTGTTCTTATCATCCTTGATATACAGGAAATTAGGCTTAATGTGTTTTTGCTATAAATTTGATTAGTTTTAGGTTGTGTTTGGCAAAAATAAGCCAAAGCTAGTACATGTTTGGATGGACCATAAGCTTGCTTATTGAAACGCTGGTTAGAGTAGCGAGCGTTTCGGGAGCTTTTTGTAGCCTTTTCCAATTATACCCCTATTAATATTAATTGTTATACCCTAAAATATCTTTTTTGCTCATTTTACATACTCATAAGCTAGTTTTTGCCAAACATAATATATTCATAAGCTAGCTTATCAGCTAGTTTGCGGAACATAGCCTTAGGGTGTAATGTTGTTCCATTCATTCTTCTTATAATAACAATTTCACTATCCAACAATCGATTCAATTTGGTGGATCTTGTGCTGGTAAATTTCGTAGACGTCATATAGAAACTTGGTTGTATCTCTCCAATTCAAACATACATTATGCAATTCACCAACGTACTATAATCCTGCTACTAAATACTGTTTGCTGAATGCCTCTTTATTTCTGCATAATTTGTTTAAGTATATAGTACTGTTAAATCTCAGGAACCGAGGCATTTGAAGAACACTACATAGCTAAGTTCCATCTTCTGTTTAATGCTAAACAACCATGACTGCTACTGCCAAGAAAGACAACAAAATCTCGCTAAAAGTCATGGTGCACAAGGAGAAAAATCAAGTGGTATTCGCAGAAGCCGACAGCTCTTTTGTCGACACGCTTTTTAGTATCATGACACTGCCTTTGGGTACACTCTTCAGAGTCTTGGAGAAATGTTCCGATAAAAATCTGAAGACGGTTGGGTGCCTGAATAACTTGTACCAGAGTCTAGTGGAGTTTCCCGACGGTTACTTGACTGATGATGAAAACAAATTTCTGATGCTTAATCCCAGAACCTCAGCATATGATTACTATGATTATCTTGAACACAACATAGACGACACGGAGCCCACCAGGTATTTCAGATGTCCAGGTTGGCTTTGCAATCGCCCTGGTGCATCATTTACCACTTGTATCGATGCTACATGCATTTACTGTGGGAGCTCGATGGATGTCGAAATTGGAGACCAATTTGAAGACGAGGATGGAGATAGTGTGTTTGTTTCTCACCTGGCAACTTTTATAGTCGCGGATGATCTTCGTGTGATGCCAAATACTTCAGATTTTAGCCTTCGGTTGGTCTGTGATCTTGGATATACCGACCCTAGCCAATTAGAAGAGAGGACAATTGATATTGGTCGTGAACAGGTAGTTGAGTGTAGAATATATGTTACAATCTTAATATATTTATAAGCACACATTAAGGGAATGTTTGGTTTGTGGAATTTAAAGGAATTTAATGGAATTGGAACGGAAATTCCTTTGATCAAATTCCTTACTGATATTTGGTTTGCGGAATGAACTTGATGGAGTCCTTTGAATTCCACAATTTAAGGAATTCATCATCCAACCAAACGCATGGTCAAATTCCATTCCGATTTCTTTATTAATGTTTAAAGTCAAATTCCTTCGATGGATTCCAGTTTCGTCAAATTTCATTCTGCGAACAAACTCCCCCTAAGTATATTTGTCTAAAATTTCTAAATATCATGTTTGTTTTTCAGATGGTTATTCTTGTAAAAGCAGCGTTATTGTGCAAGAACCCTTTGACTTACTTGGTTTTCCATAACATTCATCCTAGTGGAGGTTTGGTTAATCCTAACCTGGGTACTTCGATTCAACATTTAACCAGTAATGAAGAAGATACAAAGTTAAAGAAATTGACGTTGAGAGTTTCATGGCAAAAGTCGACCTCCAAGTTTTTGTTTGCAGAGGCGAACCAAGATTTCGTGGACTTTCTTTTTGGCTTCTTGGAAATCCCTTTAGGAACTCTAGTTGGGAAGTTGATGAATGCTAATACATCTTTCGAGTGTTTAAACAACTTGTTTGCAAGCATTTCTAATATGAGTGTTGGAGAATGGATAAAGTCGCAAAAGCTCAAGGATATGCTTATTCAACCTCAGTTGGTGTTGAAATATGTTTCTGAGAACCAGATTTTCCCTCTTAATGTTCCGAAGTCTTATGAGATTCGCTATTATAAACCTAAATTGTATTTAAAAGCTCCAATGGACAGTGACGGAAGATATATAAAATCACCCACGAAGTTTATGTTGACGGATGATCTTGTGGTAACCCCATTATCTTCCATTTCTGTATTCACCATGCTGAATAAGTTGAAAGTTCCTCTGAATGATGTTGAACAACATGCAATAAACATCGGCATCAAAGAGGTACGCATGTGACAAAATATTCTAGTCGTTATCTTTATTTTGCAATAACCTTTTGATCACTTTATTCGTGCAGGGTTTGAAAATTTTGAATGCTGCTTTGACATCTACTTCGACTTTCACAGACGGGTTACTTGCTGAAATAATCGAGAAAAAGAGAAGGTATGATGTTCGAAAATTCATGCTTTGAGGAATCCATGCCTTAGTTTCCATCTTAACCTATTTATTTTTGGGTAAAATACATCAAAATGTAACGGAGTTTGCTTTTAGTTCTTATTTAGGGTAACAATTAGTTTTATGTTCTCAATCAATATAACAAAAGTTTCGAAGTTTTCTATTTAATTTAACGAAGTTCAAAATTTTCCAAATTTTACCCTTATTTTGTAACATTTGATAACGTGTTGTCAAATTTAACGTCTATATCTCCATAAGCCTTTCATAAACAGTTATCCACGTTATCAATGTTACAAGATTAGCAAGTGGTAAGGCTAGTTATCCAAAGGAGTGTTAGCCTAGTGGTAAGGCTTGGGCACTACATAGTGGTGAACCCGAGTTCGAGCCCTGGGGGACGCATTCTGGAGGTACAGGGGCTTCGACCCCGGGCTGCATGCTTTAGCAGTCGGGCTTCGGCCCAAAATTGCCGAGGATTAGTCTGGGCCCAATGTGGTTAGCGATACCTCTTCCAAAAAAAAAAAAAGATTAGCAAGTTACCTATCAAATGTTGTCATTGTGTAGTTTCTAATGGGTGAAATTGCACTGAAATTGAACAAAAGTTATTTTCATTTATATTTTTGAGAACTACTAATTAAAAGCTTTATTTTGCTTTCATTTTTGTTTTGAGGACATGATCTTGATTACTGGGACATTCAAATGAATTGTTTTGCTTCATGATTTTCTAAAATATACGTAGCAAAATTGTTTATATTTGGTATAACCGTATAATTTGCTCTTTTCTTTGATCTGATTCAGCAGTTATAGTTTATATTTTTGTTTTTGTTATTTGCATTTATTTCACATGTTAGTATAATGGCATTTTTTGAAGTATATAATATTTATATAAAGATTAATTTGTATTGCTTTCTTCCCATTACTCACAAAGCCAAGAAAAATCCGAGAGAGAGAAACAAGAATTTGAGATGAAGAGGCAACCGAGAACAAGAAGTGAGAAGAGGAAGGTTCGGAGTCAATGAAAGATCACTGAGATTTAAGGTAAGAATCCTTTTTCATTTGGTCAATTTGTACTTCTCTGATTACTTAGAGTGTCCCACTTGCTTCTCCAAAATGAAAATATATTCAACTCTGATAGATTCTCTATTTTGGAGATTACGATATTGATTTTATTATTAAACTATTCCATTCATCTAATAATATATTATTTTTCTCACTAAAATTTAATTTCAAGGTTTCCTATAGGGGGCATGTATTAAAATATAGTTTCTCACTGAATTCATTTTTCGAGAGTTCTCCAAATTTGGAGAGTTTTACACTGTCTCTCGTACTTTCTACATTTTGGAGAATCAATTGATTTCATTAAGTAGAATCATAAATGATGGTGCTAAATTGAGATTTTGGTTCAAAATGGGATATGAATGTTAGGGTTGAACTCAGTAATGTTTAGATCGATTTTTGGTTTTCTCTGCATTCTTATATGTTCTGATATCTTATTCACTATAAAAAAACTAATTTTTTGATTTATTCTGTAGGTGGTTAAATATATGGTTGTTGAAGAATTCAGACTGTGGAGGTTGCTGAAAAACTTTTTGCTATTCAAATATTATGCATGTAGTAACTTCCAAAGAAGATAGTAGTAATTTTGAATGATTTTATCTAATAGTTTAGGTAAAATAGTTATTAGGTTAGTTAGCCCAAATGTTTTAGGTCATGTATGTTTTTGGCATGTGAAAAAAAGGGTTTATTTTTGTTATTTATATATGGTTAACATCCCTTGTTTCATCCATCACATAGATTAAATGAAGGGGGAAATTCATCTTTTAATTAATAGAAACTAATTCCCTATTTGTTTCATCACGTTGGGGTTACTTGACATCTAACAAAGCCACCAACGTTCCTCCTCCGATGAAAAACAAAGGCTAAAATTATCACTCCACCAGTGGTACTCGACTGGAACTACGTGATACTCGGCTCGGCTCGACTCGTTTACAGTTTACACCCCTATCCACCACTAAATGTATATACTTTCATTCAAGATTCTCCCAAAGTATATAAAAAGAACTTTACATACCCACAGTAGAAATCATCATGTATATACTTCATTCAAGGTTCCCCTTCATATCCTACTCTTTCTTCTTCTTCTTGCTTCAACAATGGCGGAAATCGTTATTGCAGAACCCAGCATTGCGAGCACCAACGATGCTACTAGTGGTAGAGGTGGAAATGGAAAGAAACCCTTTTATATTTGACCGATTACTTCTGGGAATGATGATGAGGAGACGGCCAAAATTGACCTAGCTTGGCAGGGGTTGGGACTTCGGTTTACGGATTTATGAAACTTCAAGGATTGGTCCGAGATCGATTTTACATGGGTCCAATCGTTTAGAAAGTGAAGTTTTTATTAATTATATATATCATGTTTTTCAAGATTTCTACAGGATTCTTATGTTTTTTTTAGTTTCTCAAGTTTTATTTGAAGTGTTCCATTATTAAATTTGAATGATAAAAAAACATTTGAAGTATATTTGAAAGAACCAATCAGTGATTTTAAATTATATTTCAATAAGATATTGTCTACAAACAAATCCTCAAACAAGGTTTTTATATGTTCAAAATTGATTTTTGAAAAAAAAAAAAAAGTGGACCAATTTGGGTCCGGTCAAGACCAAGTTCAGGGAGGAACATGAGCATGTTTTTTCCAAGGGTTGTGACAAAAAGTTGGCTTAATAGATATGACTCCCAATAAGGGCCGAGCGAATAAGCCGCTTGTTGACCCATTAAACCATTCCCAAACACATATGCATGGCACACCGAATAAGCCATACAGCCGGTTAAGCCGTTACTGAACAGGCCATGAGTATACTTCCAACAAACCATAGTTCATGTCATGAATACTCTATTGTGTACTTCTGATGCAATCATCCCATTTCTAGGCAGATGAATGTTTATCAATTAAACCTAGTAATTAAGCTTCATGTGTACCAAATGCATAGCAGATCCCTTATATATACAACCCTAGACAGCATGATGAGGTTCACCTTTGTGTCCCAAAGTGTTCAGCAGAGGAACACTCTCAACAATGGTTCAATTTTCGTGCAATTTTTCCTTTTTTCCTCTTTTTTCCTCTTTGTATCCCGATAATTGGGTCCACGTTTGGCCCTCCATGTTTCTTACTTGAAGACCGAAGTTCCTCATCGTCCCTGCCAAAACCATTACAAAAAACGGAAGTGATATCCATAACAATGATTAAAAGGAAAACAACTACAATTTAAATGCAAACGATTAAACTAGACGCAAAAATGCAATTATTCCAACGAACATGAGTGCATGCCAAAAATGTAAATAACTAAAACCGAAATAAACAAACTTTGATTGTTAAATCAAAGTGAAAGAAAGAGAACTTTACACCAAAATAGAAACACTTTAGGGTGTGTTTGGTTGTGAAAAGCTATTTTCATTTTCCTAGAAAACGTTTTTAGAAAATGGAGTTGAATTTTCATTTTCCGTTTTTTATAAAAATTTTAGAAAACACGTTTGGTTGTAATGGTGGAGTTTTCATTTTCCATTTTAGAAAATTAGAAAACGCACATAGAAAATTTTGGAAAACTACTAAAATGAGTTTTCTAATTTACATAGAAGTTAGAAAGCATAAAATTTTCATTTTCCTGAAAAACTTTTGAAAAATGAATTAACCAAACGCATTTTCTGTTTTATCATTTTCCTTAAAAAAAGAATTCTAGAAAACTGGAAAATTTTCCATAACCAAGTGCACACTTTCACTTTTATTTTGTTTTGGCCCCTAATGTTGACTTCTACCTCCTCATCTATTCACCCCTCTTGAAAATGCATCATATATAATTTGTCCTAGAAGGCTAGAACAACTATTTTGCAAACCTTGAGTTTCTAAAGCCACCCTCCACTGGTCCAACCTCTCATTGGCCTCTACTAACACGGTGTTATCGGCAAATAGCATACACCATGGAGCACTCTCCTGGATCCCTATGAAGATCAAGTCTAAAAGCTCAAGCAAAAGAAAAGATTAGTGTTGAACCTTGGTGTAGGCCTATCTTCACCAAAAAGTAAAAACTTTCATCCGCTAGAGTCCCAAGTCATCATCCTCCCGTACATGTCTTGAATCCCCCCCCCCCCCCCCCCCCCCCCTCTCCCCCTTCTCCAGGCTCTCTAGATTAACTGATTAAGTCATGTTGTATGCAGCCCAAAGCAACAGGCTGACAACTTATCAAAAAAAAAAAAGAACAGGCTGACAATAACTTCGAATCCGACTTAAAACCATGGTTGAAGTTATTGGCAGCCCATAACTTGCGGCTTAAAAGAAGCTCACAAATCCCATTTTCTATCCATGTCAAACGAGTTGTTACAAACTCCTTCCCCCCCCCCCCCCCCCCCACACACACACACACACACACACACACATAAATTCTGACATCCTCGTCAGGCGTGTCCATTAATTTTCCTCCATGTAGTCAGTGATGTGCCATTCGCCTAATATGTTACATACAACCCCCTCGAGGACTTATCATACCTAATGAGTTTTGCCCCACCATCCCAATGGTACAAGAATGGGCTTTGATACAATTTGTAACATCATAGGCCAACCAAACCGGATATGGTCCATACCTTGAAGGCTTGACTTACCGTTTATAATCTTAGCCTCAAATAAATATCTCGAAGCTTGAATTTTCGAACATCGTACCTTTTCTTTTTCTCGATTATTGGTCCAAGTAACACATCTGTCAAAGTTGATCTAGATTTCAGGGAAGCGTTCAAAATGTTCAAACCCTGCACAAATAAATTTATGATGATGAATTAATGCAAATAAAACAATAAATTGAAATGACTAGAAATTATGTCATACCTCCTCGATGCCAATGGTTACTACATGATGCTCAAGATCTTTCAGAGGAACTTTCGCTTTATTCATTATAGCAATTGCAGAAATGGTGGATAATGGGGTTACAGTGAGATCATCTGTTACCATAAACTTCGTACCTGCTTTTACAAAATTTCCTTCTACCCTTGGATCTTTAAATGTCCGCTTGTAGCTTGAATAATCAGAAACATTTTCAGATCGAATCGTAGTATCACCAAGAACAGGGGGATAATAGGTAATATCAGTAAAAATTTCTGAATTTCTAGGAGGGAAAATCTGGTTTTCAAAAACGCATTTCCACACCAACTCAGGTTCAATAAGCATAGGCTTGACGTAATACCACCTTGCGCACCCTTCTTTATAACGCATATTAGATATGCTGTCAAACAAGTTCTCCAAACTCTCGAGAGACGTATTATCCTTCATCGACTCCCCAATTAGTGTTCCTAATGGGATTTCTAAGAAACCAAAAAGAAAGTCCACAAAATCTTCCCCTGCTTCTGCAAACAAAAACTTTGAGGTCGACTTTTGCAATGTAAGTTTCAACTTAATTGTCTTTGAATTTTTATCTTCTTCATTACAGGTTAAATGCTGAGCCGGAGTTCCAATAGGATGAATGATATTGAAAACCATGTAAGTCAACGGGTACTTCAATACTAGCGCTGCCCTTAAAAGAATAATCATCTGAAAAAAAAAAAAAAACAAATATGATATTTAGAAATCACTACAAGAAAGTGGTTGATTATCCACACCTTTTTAAGTGTGGAAAACTATAATAAAGCGTAGATATATTTGGCGTTACAATTTTTTATCAAATCTCTACATTTGAAAGTGTGAAAACCATAATAAGCTAGTTGTTGATTGATAAGCTAGCTAGTGCTTATAAGCTAGCTTATGAGTATGTAAAATGACCAAAAAGGGAATTTAATAATTAATATTAATATGGGTATAATTGGAAAAAGCTACAAAAAGCTCCCAAAAAGCTACTCAAAGTAGCGTCTCAAAAAGCTAGCTTATGGTACATGTTTGGATGGACTAGCTTATAAGCTAGCTTATTTTTGCCAAACACAGCCTAAATCTATATTGAATTACCTGTTCACGACCGATATCGATGGTCCTTTCTTCTACATGGCTAGTACCAGTAAATCCAAGATCACCGAGCAGTTCAAGACCCAAATCTAAAGTATTTGGCATCACAAAAAGATCATCCGTGACAATAAAAGTTTTCAGATTAGGAAGCAACACACCACCACCATGATACCGAAAGTGTTCAATACGAAGATCAAGTATGCTCTGGTATTTGATTTCCCGAGTCATCTCTTTCCCACAGCAATAACATCTAGCAAGACTACAATTGCTGAAATATGAACCAGATGCTTTGCAGCCCTCATTTTCACATATAAAGTACTTTGTAGGCTCTGTATCATCTATTTTGAGCTTAAGGTTTCTACAGCACTCATGTAGCTTGGTTCGGGGATTAAGCATCATAAATTTGCCTTCTTCAGCAGATAGGTAACATTCAGGAAGTTCCACTAGACTCTTGTGCAAGTTTTGCAGGCTCACAATAGGATTTAGCCTTTGATCAGGGGATTTCCCTAAAATCCGGACGATAGTACCCAAAGGCAATGCCATGAAACTAAAAAGAGCGTCGACAAAATTGTTGTCAGCTTCTGCAAATATCACTTTATTTTCCTCTTTGTCAACCAATACTTTAAGTGAGATTTTGTCTTGGTTCGCAATAGTAGTAGCCATGCTTGTTGAACATTAAACACAAGATAGAACTTATCTGTGCAGTATTCTTCAAATGCCTGAGATTTAATCGTACCATTTTAGTTAACTAGGCGTTCAACTTCAACACAGGGTGTTTATTAACAAGATTGCAGAAAACTAATGAATTCTTAATTTATGTGCTGAAAACTTGAAACAGTGAGATACGATCTCAATGAATCGGTTTTCGTCAATGGTGTATCGTTGTTATAAGAACACATTACACACTACAACTCCTGCAATACAAGTATAAATTTATAGCAAGAGCACATTATTAAGCCCACTTTGTTGTACATTGGGTAGCATAATAGCATACTTTGGCAAAAAGAAAGCTAAAACCCTAAACCCTAACTACAAACTTAACAAAATCAGTAAGAACGAAGAACGAAGAACGAAGAACACAATAGCAGTGATTAGTGAGCAGATTAGCAATTAGGCATTTAGAAATCATAATCAACAAGTAGCAACATTAATAAAAACATATTACATATATCAATAAAAAAAACCTTAAAGCACTTGATGTAAACTCTGTTAGGGTTTGAGAAATACCTCAAAAATGGAGGTCTGAAATCAGGAAAAAAACGAGCTGAAAAATGAAGGCTGAACGATCTGTAAAATGGAAGCTAGGGTTTCGTTTAATTTATAGGAGATGATAAGGGATGGTAACCTGAGCCGGAGCACCGCCGGTGACAGCAACTCCGGTGAACGGAATTGGCGGGAAGATAGCAGCGAATCAGTTAAAAAAATGTCTTCTAATTTCTCCTCCTTTCAAAATCTTAACCACAGTAAATAATTTGTTTAAGAAAGATGTTTAGGATTGCTTTTTGCGATCCAAAAATGTGGTTAAAAGCGATTGTTGATTTAAAAAAAAGGTTTTCTTAAAAGGTGTTTTGATTAGTTTTTTTTTTTTTTTTTTTTTTGATAAAAGCTAATAAGTCAACAAGGGAGAATTTCTTCTATATCCTTCTAAAACTCCTAAATTACTTTTATATCCTTCTAAAATTTTAAATTACCTCTATCTCCTTTCAAGCCTTTAAAATTCTCTTATACGTCCAAATACTTTTTTTTATATTTATTAAATCATTTAAATATCACTAATTATATCATGAAATTCAATTATTTATAGAATTACTATATTACCCTTATATTAAATCTTATCTTCTTCATATGAATAAACCGTAATGATAAATTAAGAACCCTAAATCTTACACCATCAAAATATTCATCTTTTTAAATATTTCCTTTATATTATCTCAATCGTTTTTCTTTTTTAATATTCATCTTCATCCTATGAATAAACTTATTGATAAATTAAGAACCTTAAATCTTAAAAAATCAATGAAGAAGCTCAAATCAAACCAACTTTTTTTGTTTAATACTATATTAAATGGAAAAGACAATACACATTGGATTTCGATCGGTCTCCAAACTTGATTTACCCAGAAAAAATATTAAATTATCTAGGAGGCATCAAGCTAGATAATTTAGAGGTTTGAAAGGAGATAGAGGTAATTTAAAATTTTAGAAGAATATAGAAGTAATTTAGGAGTTTTAGAAGGATATAGAAGAAATTCTCCCTTAAAAGAATGATTCCCTACAAATCCTTGGAGATTACATATATACACTTATATAAATAAGGGTCAGATTTAAATAAGAATGTGACGTCCACTTTCTAAAAACACCAATTTGACATGAAGTAACCAACATTCATTTGAAAGCGGAAGCTCGTCCAAAACACACTTTTAAAAAACTTGATAAACAGTGATCAAGCCAACAATTTAGCAAAATGTAATAAGTAGCGGAAACTCATCCCAACCATAATTATTTGAAACCATTTAAAACATCGTAAAAGTGTAACTGAAATCCATTCATGTTTAGGAAAAACACCAACAAAACTGTTTACACAATTTAACAACGTTTATAAACCGTAATCAAGTAGTTCTTTTAAAACCTTTAACACCATCCTTTCTAATCTTGTCCATTGAGACTGACCATTTGGAAGTACCTGTCACTAAAAATGGTAAACAATAACGGGTAAGCTTTCGCTTAGTGAGCACACATCTATACCAACGTAACCATACATACATAATCAAAACACATAGTCATCACATGCATAAAACTTGCTCCCTTGACACTGGTACCAGGCCGCTTAATCCGTAACTTGATCCATTGTCCCCGAAGGAACACATCTTCCCTAGGGGTATTTCTACCACCATAGGTACTATCATAACCGCTTCCCTAGGGGTATCACTACCACCATAGGTACTATCATATCCACTTCCCTAGGGGTATCACTACCACCATAGGTACTATCATATCCATCACATAATCATGTCACATAATCACATATGCATATCAATCACATAGGCATGATCATCATCAATATAGATAGAGTACTCACCTGACAATGTGTTACTCAAACAAGCACGTTCACAAGTGAAAGGTTCGCCACGTACCACCTATAACATATACGTACACATAACACGTATCAACTATTATTTAAATTAATCTTAATAAACGTACCCGAGCCTTAGGCTCCAAACTCAAGGAAAAGCTACTCCAACTCTATCAACTTTTCTACATTATTAACTTAAACAATCCCTTACGGAAAACCCCTTGAGAGAACCCCAAATGGTCGCCGCAAGAAAAAAGTCGCAAAAAAATATATATAAACTTTCTGCCCAACTCCCCGGCCGGGGAAGAATTCTTCCCGGCCGCGAAAGGAGGCAGATTTCCTTTCTCCATGAGTTTTCAATCCCAAACTCGTGGGTTTTCACTCCAACCCATAATTTCACCCATTCTTTGAGCAAATAAGTGTATACAACCATCTCCAAACATTCAATTACATTCTATAACATATAACCATTACAAAACCTCCAATTGATGATCAATTAATCATAAATTCCCAAACCAATTTAATTGGAACCCTAACCTCCAAAAATCAATTCAATCCAACCAAATACAAATCTATACTCCATTCTCATACCAATAACCAATAATTATAACATCAATTTGAAGTATAAACAAGTATTTGATGATCAATTGATGATCTCTCCACAAACCCTAGTCCCAACCATAAACTCAATCTTACACAAACATGAATTGGGATCATACCTTATGCAATTCTTGTAGCCACCACTTCAATTGCACCATAGCAACCTCTGAACTTACTTCAATTGCTTCCAATTTCTCCAAGGATTCGCTATCTCTCTCCCTTCTCTTCTCTGGAAACCGTCTAAACAAAACTGAAGGGAAGTTGAGGGCTTTTCTTCTTATACACAAGCCACCACTCAACCCTTGCACTTTCACTTAATACACTTTAGCCCCTAGGCTCCTACAAATACGTTAACTGGGTTAATTAACTAATCTGACATCGTTATAACTTAACACGGGAAACGGGGCGTTACAAAGAACTCATTTTTCATTGTGAACGTGACGGTAATTGAAGGAGTATCACGTTGCATATTCAGTTTGAATAATACATAATAACTGTCGTTCAAAAAAAATACATAATAACTGAATATGCCACGCGCTCTCGGCTGTCCTCATGTTCACAATGAAATTTGAGTTTGCGGCCAAAATTTCTTCTATAAATAATATATAAAATAAAATAATTAAATGCCAAAATAACTCAAACAAATATATTATTGTATTAATATTTAATACATAAGAAAAAAAATAAAAACTCATTTTAAATATATATATACTACAAATATAAAATAAAATTAATATAATATATTTTTATGGATAAGGTTCATTACATCGTTGGCAATTTAGAACTGAAAATTCAATCATCTAAGACTAGCCTGGCCACAAGATGCACACGAAAGGATTCGAACCTGAGGTAAATGGGATACCATCCACATCCCTCCACCTACCTTACCACTACACCACAAGCCTCATAGTTAATATAATATAATTTTCTTTTCAAGTTTCTAGTAAAGCATACGAGGAAATTACAAAAAGACTCAAATGCCTTAAAATTAACGGAGTGGCACTTCACAAAGTTAGTGAGAGAGACTACAACATCAAAATGATAATCACGAAGACAACATTCAAAGATTTTCGAGATTAAGGATGTTAATCATAATTGTTAAACTACATGAACCAAATCCATAATTCTCTCACAAAATAACTAAAATACTACGCAACTAATAATTCATAACAAGTTAAAATCCTAAAACAATACATTTAAAGCATAAAATAAACATCATTCCCAGATAACCTAATACTTATCAACAAACCTATTAATTAACCTCCTGTACATACAACAACAACAGTAGAGCATGATGATTGATGAACTTCACCTTTGTGTCCCAAAATGTTCAAAAGAGGACCACTCTGGGTTCCATTTTTGTGCAATTTTCCCTATTTCTTTCTTTTTAGCCCGATGATTTGTTCCATGTTTGGTCCTCCATGTTTCTTGCTTAAACTCTGAACTTCCTCAGCATCCCTGCCAAAACCAACACAAAAAACAGAAGTGATATCGATAACAACTAAAACTAGAATATAAAATTTAATGCAAACGATTAAACTAGACGCAAAAATGCAATTATACTACCATGACTGCATGCACAAAATGTAAATCCCAAGTTGAATCAGGTTTTAGAAGAGCAGATTACACCAAAATAGAGACAATTTTGCTATCATTTTTATATTAGAGAACCATGAATCAAAAAAATTAATATAAGTAATACAAACCGAACATGACCCACCACCGTGTCAAACATCAATTGCTGATCTCACGTCCTCCTCAGCCTACACCTCCTCCTGACCCTTTCTAATGTTACTGATAGAGACCGATTCAAGATGGTCAATCTCCAAGAAAAGCTAACTCTAAAACTAACCCGGTACTTCCTATGCCGTAAATAAAGGAATACATCCCCATGACTCTAAAACCACAAGTTTAACAAAAATAAATAATATAAAAACATAAATGAAAGAAATTTATAGAAAACAAATATCTCGAAGCTTGAAATTTCGAACATCGTACCTTTTCTTTTTTTCGATTATTGGTCCAAGTAACACATCTGACAAAGTTGATCTAGATTTCAGGGAAGCACTAAAAATTTTCAAACCCTGCACATATAAAATGATGAGAAAATTATTGCAAAACAGAGCAATAAATTAAAATGACTAGAATGATATGTCATACCTCCTCAATGCCAACCGTTACGACATGATGCTCAACATCTTTCAGAGGAACTTTCGATTCCTTCATTATAGCAATTGCAGAAATGGTAGAAAATGGGGTCACAGAGAGATCATCCGTTATCATAAATTTCGTAGCTTTCTTTAAGAACTTTCCTTCTACCCTTGGATCTTTAAACGTTAGATTGTACTTTGAACAATCAGAAACATTGCTGCTTCGAAACATGGTACCACCAAGAACAGTGGATTGATAGTTAATCTGAGATGAAACTTCTGAAATATGTAGAGGGGAAATCTGGTTTTCAGAAACGTATTTCCACACCAACTGAGGTTCGGTAAGCATAGGCTTGACATACTCCCACTTTATGCATCGTTCAAAACTCATACCATATATGCTATCATACAAGTTCTCCAAACTCTCAAGGTATGTTTTGTCATCCATTGACTCCACGAATACGGTTCCTAAAGGGATTTCTAAGAAACCAAAAAGGAAGTCCACAAAATCTTCCCTGCTTCTGCAAACAAAAACTTAGAGGTCGACTTTTGCAAAGTAAGTTTCAACGTCATTGTCTTTAAACTTCTATCTTCTTCATTACATGTTAAACTCCGAACCGGAGTTCCAATAGGATGAATGATATGGAAAACCATGTAAGTCAACGGGTACTTCAATAATAGTGCTGCCCTTAAAAGAATAAGCATCTGAAAAACAAATGTGCTATTTAGAAACTTTAGAGAAATATTTTTTATGTTCATTTTAATTTATATGTTTTAAAACTGTGACATATAATTCTATACTGAATTACCTGTTCACGGCCGATATCAATGGTCCTCTCTTCTAAATGGCTAGCATCAGTAAATCCACGATCAGAGAGCAGTCGAAGAGCCGAATCTAAAGCATTTGGTATCACAAAAAGATCATCTGTGACTAAAAAAGTTTTCGGATCAGGAACCAAACACCACCTTCATTGTGAAGGCGTTGAGTAGGATCAAACTTGTCCGTGTATTTGATTTCCCGAGTCATCTCTTTCCGACAGTGACAACATCTAGCAATGCGACAAGTGCTGAAATATGAACGAGATTTTGGGTTGCAACCCGCATTTTCACATATAAAGTACTTTGTAGGCTCTGTGTCATCTATTTTGAGCTTGAGGTGTCTACAGCCATAATGTATCGAGGTCCTGGGATTAAGCATCATAAATTTGCTTTCTTCAGCAGACAGGTAACATGCAGGAAGTTCCACTAGACTCTTCCGCAAGTTTTGTAGGCTCACAAGCGGATTTACTCTTTGATCAGGGGATTTCCCCAAAATTCGGACGATGGTACCCAAAGGCAGTGCAATGATACTAAAAAGGGTGTCGACGAAATTGTTGTCAGCTTCCGCAAATATCACTTTATAAGTCCCTTTCTGAAACAATACCTTTAGTGAGATTTTGTCTTGGTTCGCGATAGTAGCAGCCATGATTGTTGAGCATAAAAAACAAAAGGTAGAACTTATGCAAGTAGTGATCTTCAAATGCTTCAATACCTGAGATTTAATAGAACCATTTAAGCCAACAATGCGGAAATGAATAGCTGTTCAACACCAGGTAACTATTAGCAAGATTGCAGAAAGTTAACGATTTCTTAATTTATCCGTTAGAAACTTGAAATAGTAAGATAGGATTAAGTTTTTATGGGACCTCATGGAAAATTACCTAAACAAATCCACCATATTGAATCGGTTCTCCAATGGCATATGTGTATCGTTGTTATAACTTATAAGAACACATTACACAGTAAGCTAATGCATTGTTTGGTAAAAAATAAGTTAGCTTATAAGTCAGGTACATGTTTGAATGGACCATAAGGTACATTATAAGCCAGCCTTTTAAAAAGCTACTCTTACTAGCGTTTAGGTGACTTATGAGACTTATTATTTTTTAATTCCAAATATTCATAAGCTACCTTATCAGCTAGTTTTTAGCAAACGCAACTTATTCATCAGCTACCTTATCAGTCAGCTAGTTTGCCAAACATAGCCTAAATTAATTTATAGCAGGAACAGATTACACACTACAACTCCTCCAATACAAGTATACAGCTATAAATTTACCAATAAATAGCAGTGATTAGTTAGCATTAAGGCATTTATTAGAGTTCAAAATCAACAACAAGTAGCAACATTTTGCTCAAAACACATTATTACCCTGGAGCATTTTTCTACTATAACCTTAAGAACATATTACATGTGTCTTTAAACCTACTAACCTAAAAAAAAAAAAAACTAAACAACTTCAAGTAAACTCTGTTAGGGTTTGAGAAACACCTAAAATGGAGGTCTGAGTCTCTGAAATCAGAAAATTCTAGCTGAAAAATGAAGGTTGAAGGATCTGTAAAATGAAAGCTAGGGTTTGGTTTCTGAGAGGTGAGGATACTAACCTGAGCAGGAGCGCCGCCGGTGACAGCAGCTCCGGCGAGGGGGATTAGCCGGAAGTTAGCAGCGCAGGTAAAAACGTGTTCCAATTTCTTTCAGCTTTTTAACCAGAGTAAAAAACGAGCATTTATGTAAAAAGCAACAAATGAAATGAGGCCGGATGTTTGGTTGGCTGAATGGAATTTAACCGAATTGGAATTCGTCAAGCAATTTGATTTTGATATTGCCATATTGGAATGAAATTTGACCATACATTGTAGTCGTGTTTGGTTGGATAGAATTGGAATGGAATTGTAAAAGGTAAGATGAGCAAAAACCGAACCGAAACCGAAAAAGAAAACAAAGAAACAAAAACTGAAATATAGAAGTCGAAACCGAAAAATCAATAAAATCAAACTAAGAATTGAAAATAGTTACAATTCAGTTTCGGTTTCGGTTTCGGTTTCGTTTTCATTTTGAAGACTATTCAAATGGCAAATCAGTTTCCGGCTTGACCCAAGCCAGTTTTCAAAGAGAATCACTCCTTCCCAAAAAAAAAAAAAAACTCTCTCTGTATACACTTTCGAGAACTTTTCTAAACTCATTTAACGTACCA